>KI640895.1:0-13445 GCA_000505645.1 Steinernema monticolum
GTTTTCTTCCTGACTAACATAACTTCTGATTCTTTCTTTGTTCCGATAATCCCGCCATAGCCTTTTAAGCATTTCAATCCACACAAAACCTGTATTGCCAAGGTTTTCTTTCATTCTCAAAATAAGGAATTCGGAAGTCGGCGCTTTTTGCAAACGTTCCATCCCGCCCTCTTCGATGAGCCCAAATAATCACCGTCGACGCCTTCCCTTTGAAGGTGTAAATTTCCCTTTCGTGGGAATTCCGCACGATTCCGCATCCCTAAAGCAAAATCCAAATTGATTGCGTCCGTTGACGGTTCCTTCGCGCTGCAACACTTCTCCCTCTCCACTGACCCAACCGCTATTCTCTCCTTTCCGTCGGTTCTTATCAGATCGCGCCAAGGTTGTTGCATTCTCGTAATCGTACAATCACAACAGTCCAACGGGGAGAGAAAGACGATTGGAGACGCCTCCACCCTTGCCGATCGCGGCGCCTTAAGCAAAACCGCATACGTACGTACGCACGCCGTAAAACGGTCTTTCCACCGCGCTAAGATCTCTCTTATTTGGAAGTGGCGGTGGCGATGTACAGGGATTGGTTGGCAAACTTTGCTGACCTTGACCACCACCTTAGCTAGGCGCTTCCGAATGCTTCATCGATTGACCTTTGCACCGTGCATCTATCACTCCCGTTTTACAACGTTGCAACAAGTGCTACTGCGCGATGGAGAGACTTTTTTTGTGCCACCGTTGTCTGCCCCCCGTCGACCCCTGTAGCGCTGCTTCCCCTTTCGCTGCCCGCGCAAACGCTGCCTGTTTGCGTTATGCATTTACGCTAACGCCGATCGTCTTCTTCGATTCGACAGCGATAACTCATCGTTTTCGTCGTCGCCATTCCTTCGCTCTCCATATTTGCATTTCCTCGCCGTTGTCTCAGCGTGTTCTCGCTGTTCTGCACTTTCCGATTAGCTGTTGTACACTTAGCTCGTCACGATTGGACGCTTTTTGCTTGAAAGGCGTTCGATTACTGTATTTCAGCGTTTTATAAGTATAATTTTGTTATTACGGTATTTTTTTCAGAAATGCCACGTGTGTGGCTAGTCGTGTGGCTAGCCGCCGTGCTCGGCATCACAAGAACGATAGCCGATGTAGTGTACGAGCAGTATGACGACCAATACAGAGAATTCGCCGCGACTGACGAAAGAGCGCTTTTTCCGAATATTTTTAATCTTGCCACTGGGTGCCTGATCACCACCAACGCGACTTGCGGAGAGAAAGGCCCCGAAATCGCCTGCAAACTGACAGAGCACGTGTTCAATCGGTGAGTCGTTTTTATTTTGTGAATCGGCGGGTTACGGTAGCTTGATTGGTGTGACCAAAACATCGGTTTGTTTGGTATTTCTCTTGGAAATACGAATTTTTATATGAAATATTGACGAAATGCGCTAGTTGACTATCTTTACTAAGCATTAAACAAAAACGACCCTATTATTTATGATTTTTGCCGAAATTAACGCCAATTCACCTCATAGCTTACGATTGCTTTCTCGAAACACAATGACACGATCTTTTGTTACCGTTTGGGAGAATTTTGTTTAATAAAAAGGTGTACACTCCGTTTTGTGGAATTTTTGTCTGAAACCCGTTTTGTTAATTTAAATGTTACAGTACTCCACAATGTATGGTGTGCGACAACAACGACGTCTACCGCCGGCATCCAATCGAGAACGCCATCGACGGAACCATCAAGCATTGGCAGAGTCCCTCACTCGCCAACGGTCTCGACTACGAACGCGTCGACATCAACATCGATCTCCGTCAAGAGTACCAAGTCGCCTATGTAATCCTGAAAAGTGGTCCCTCACCACGTCCCGGAACGTGGGTCCTGGAACGATCCATTGACGGCGTCGACTACCAGCCATGGCAGTTCTTCGCCAAGCACGAGCCCGACTGCATGCGCGTGTTCGGAGTCCCCGCTACCGTAGGTACCCCGAAATACAAGAGTGACACTGATGTCATCTGTACTGCGGAATTCTCCAAACTTGATCGTCTCGAAAATGGCGAAGTGCATATTTCTTTGGTCAACGAACGCCCCGGATCAAATAAGCCAACTGCCGAGATTCAAGAATTCACCCGTGCGAGATATATCAGACTCCGTTTGATCGAGCTGAGAACCCTGAATGCCGATCTGTTGGTTGTGAATCGCAAAGTCAATCACGACAGACTCGATCAATCGGTTACGCGTCGATACTTCTACACGATCGCTGATATCAGTATCGGAGGTCAATGTATCTGTAATGGTCACGCGGAAACTTGTCCTAGCGATCCGGTCACTGGGGTAAATGATAATACGGTATTTGTGCTGTAAGTAATTCCATAATTTCAGCAATTGAGATGCGAATGTCGTCATAATACGTGTGGAGAATCGTGTAATAAGTGTTGTCCTCTGTTCAACCAATTGGCTTATCAGCGTGGAACCCACGAGAACCCGAATATTTGTCAAGGTGAGTGCATTTTTTTTGGTTTTTCAAATGTCGGCATTATAATTTGTAACATTTTATTCTTATTTTATTTTTTTTCAGCCTGTCAATGTTTCAACCATGCGGATAGCTGCGAATACGACGAAGAAATTCACCAACAGGGTCTCAGTATGACTCCCGAAGGTATTTTCGAAGGCGGCGGACGTTGCGTCAACTGCCTGCATAACACCGAAGGAGTGAACTGCGAACGTTGTAAGGACGGATTCTACCGGCCCTCCGGAATCACTCACTATCGTCAAGACGCCTGCCGCGAATGCGACTGCGACCCCATCGGTTCCGAACACGGAACTTGTACGAAGAGCGAAGCTGACGCTATCAACGGACAACAACCCGGTGACTGCATCTGCAAGCCAGGATTCGGAGGAAGACGATGTGACCGTTGTGCTCCTGGCTACCGTAATCATCCCACTTGCGAGCCGTGCCCATGCAATCAAGCGGGTTCTCTGAACTACGATTCGTGCGAGGAGACTTCCTGTGTTTGCAAAGCTAACGTAGAGGGACTATATTGTGACCGTTGCAAGCCTGGAACGATCAATCTCGACTCAGAGAATCCCCTCGGATGCCAACAGTGCTTCTGTTTCGGTCTAACTGGGGAGTGCGAGGAAAAAGAACTCAACGCAATCGAGTTGAGAGATTACAAAAACTGGAATCTGACTGACTACTTCGGAAGAGTGGAAATTAAGGCTAAGGAAGACAACAGCTCAATGCTCATGTTCAGCGCATCTGATTATAAGGAACATACGCTGCATTACTGGAAGGCTCCCAAGACGTTCTCCGGCAATATGGTACGTTCTTGTTATCATGAGAATTTGCTTAATGCGCTATGTTTCAGCTGAGCAGCTACGGAGGTCATCTGAAGTACCATCTGTACTACGTCCCCTCAAACAAGCAAGAAGACGACCGTGCTCACAACTTGGCTGACGTGATTCTCGAAGGAAATGGCATCAAACTCGAGTACCACAGCCGTCAGAAGCTCTTCGCACGCGAAAACATCTCGCAAGTGGTGCCTATCCGCGAAGGAAACAACTGGTACAATTCGCAAACGCGGCAGCCGGCGGAGAAGGCCGATTTCATGAGGGCACTCGCCGATGTTTCATATGTTTTGGTTCGCGCGGTCTACAAGAGCGACCAGCTTCAGTCAAGGTATGTGCGACGGGTGGTGTGTGCCGGGGTGAGTCAGCGCTTGAAGGAAATGTTAATTTATGCGTTGGGAAAGGAAAGGGCGACAGTTGTACAGTGAACATATGCAATAGATCACTTTATGGCACATTTCCTCAGAGAGGAGAGGAGGATCGGCATTTCTGAATACCGTACTCAATATGAACTTCCGGAATTTATTGCAAAATATTGAGATACATAAAAAGTCACATGTTTTTATCTTTCTTCATTCTCCGATTGCGCATTAGAATCGACCAGGGAGAGCCCAAGCCTTGATTAAAGTGATCAAAAGGCTGTCTCACATAGTGTCCAAGACTAGCCAGCGCCAAACTAGGAATAGACCAATCCGAATTCGCAGGTCGCTCCTGAGGTTCTTCTTGATTCTCCAACTCGAATTCGGTGTCAAACAAAGGGTGTGAAGAGGCAAGCGTGAGTAACACGGCGAGAAGTAGAAGCGGCGACGTTAAAGGGGACATTACGATGGCATGAAATGAGTGGGCTGTTAACGGCGATTGACTATATATAAGTAATCCTATCCAGGGCAATCTCGAATGTTTGCGTAGTATAAGAATTTCAAATAAACACTCTTCTTTCAGCATTTACGGGTTGGCTTTTGACTCCACCGATGGAGAAGTGATCGTTCAAAGCGAAGATCAGACAATCGCGAAGAGAATTGTGGAAAGTTGCTCATGTCCGGAGAATTTTGCTGGATACAGTTGTGAGGTCGGCTTGGGTCTTGAAACGATAAGTCTAAAAACAGTTTTTAGAGCTGTGTGAAGGGATATCGACGTGTGAACAAGCAACTCTACAATGGAAGATGTGAAAAGTGTAATTGTGGAGATCACTCTCACGATTGCGATCCGGAAACTGGAAGTTGTCTCAACTGTCAGGTATGCTACAGCATTCCGAACGGTCTTGAACGAAAATCTTTAGCACAACACGACTGGAGACCGCTGCGAGCGCTGTATTGAGGGTCATTACGGTAATCCATCCCTCGGAGGAATGCTCGGATCCTGTCAGCCATGCGCCTGTCCTACCATCGACAACAATCACTCAACCCAATGTACCCTTAGTCAATTGGTGCTGGAAGTACCCGCCGCAGCTTCTGGTCAAGACGCCTACGTTTGCACCGCTTGCGAAGAGGGATACGAAGGCACAAAGTGTGAAATCTGTGCTGACGGCTACTTCGGCAATCCTCTGAGTGTGAATGGCACTTGTCAGCGTTGTGAATGTAGCGGAAACACCGACGAAATGTCGATTGGAAACTGTGACCGTAAGACGGGAGAATGTCTCAAGTGTATCGGTCACACCACCGGAGAACACTGCGAACAATGCAAGGAGAACCATTGGGGCTCTGCTTTGGCTCACACGTGCAAACCTTGCGGATGCCACAGAACCGGAGCCACTGACTTGCAGTGCAATGTCGACACCGGAGAGTGCGGATGCAAGGAGAACTACGAGGGGAAACAGTGCGATCGTTGCAAGAGTGGTCACGGAGACGTCGACAACAATTGTCCTGCCTGCGAATGCAGCGACGTCGGAGCGATTGGAAGCGAATGCGACGAAGTTTCTGGCCAGTGTACCTGTAAGACTGGAGTGTTCGGCAAGAAATGTGACATGTGTCAACTCGGATACTACAACTTCACGGATTCTGGATGTCAGTTCTGTCACTGCGACGAGTACGGTGCAATTGATGGTGGTAAATGTAATAACGTCACTGGAAAGTGCGAATGTCGCGATAATGCCGATGGATTAATGTGCGAAAAGTGCGTTGATGGATTCTTCAATATCACCTCAGGTGAAGGATGTCAGGTACGTTATCGTAACACTAACAGCATTGTAATATCGTTTTTAGGCCTGCGGGTGCTCAGAAACCGGCTCCGAAAGCGTCCACTGCGACATCCACTCCGGCCAATGTGCTTGCAAAGACGGAGTTACCGGCGTCAAGTGCGACAAATGCGAACCCAACTACTACGGATTCAGCGAAGAAGGCTGTAGACAGTGCCAGTTCTGCCCTGCCCCTGGACAAGTCTGCGATTCTGTTACTGGAGAATGCGTCTGTCCGCAGAATACTGTTGGAGAGATTTGCGAGAACTGTACCTCCAACGCCTGGAACTATCATCCCCTCAAGGGCTGTGAACTCTGTGAATGCTCGGAAATTGGTGCCGACTCTTCGGAATGCGACACTGCTACTGGTCAGTGTAAGTGCAAGAGCGGATACGTTGGAGCCAAATGTGATCGCTGCACTCACGGATACTATAGCTTCCCTGAATGCAAACCTTGTGAATGTAACATCGCCGGAACGAACCCTAACGACTGCAATGGAGATTTGTGTCTCTGTGATGAGAACGGTCAATGTCCCTGCAAGGTATCACCATTTGTAATCTACTTCCGTTTGTTATTAACGAATTTAGAAAAACGTGAAAGGTCTCAAATGCGACAGCTGCGATGCCAACTCCTTCAGTCTCGAAGCCAACAACCCTCTTGGCTGCACCGACTGCTTCTGCTTCAACCGCAGCAACTTCTGCGTACAAAGTAACCTCGCCTGGCAACAGGTTTACGCCGATGACCGACGCATCGTCTTAATCGATAAAGGCGAATTCTACGAACGCAAACACGGTATGTTCGTGCTTAAGGAATATCCCCTCGAGTACTCCAGCTACTTGACCGACGGAAACCCACTCTACTGGTACGTTCTCCCTCATACGCGCTGCCCACCTACAGTATATCTTAAGGCCCATGCCACAGAAATTCCGCGGAGATCGCACAACCTCCTACAATGGATACCTTCGCTTCAAGATCCACAACGACGACAAATACCGTAAAATCGACAATGTGCTCCCCGACGCCGCGAAGTTCACCCTCTTCCCTCAGGTCGTGCTTATTGCAGCTTACCGTTACGAGCTGCACTACCAACCTCAAGAGATCAGCCAAGACGGAAAGTACCGAGTGCACTTCCATGAGAGTGCGTGGAAATTAGCGAAGCGTCCTGACGTCAAGGTTACACGCCAACAAATGATGATTGCTCTCCAAAACGTGCAGGCTTTCTACATCCGCGCTACTTACGCTTATCCCACTCCAAACAGTCAAGCCACCATTACCGAAGTCAGCCTCGACATCGCCACCTTCGAGAACACCACGAATGTGGAAAGTCAAATCGCTATCGGCGTGGAGATGTGCGATGCATGTCCTCAGGGATACACAGGGCTGTCGTGCCAGAACGCAGCTGAGGGATATTACCGCAAATTCGAGCCCGACTTCTTGAATAATCCGGACGAATTCTCGGTTGTCGGATTCTCGACTCCATGCGAATGCAACGGACACTCGAACACATGTCATGCAGAGACCGGAAGTTGCACGGTAGGTGGAGCTACCGTATACTGATTTTGACAGTTTTGTTTAGAACTGCGATCACAGCACTCATGGAGAATACTGCGAGCGCTGTAAGAAGGGTCACCACGGCGACGCTCGTGAAGGCACTGCTGAATCCTGTCAGAAGTGTGCTTGTCCTTCGGCCGAGAACAGCTTCAGTGACACCTGTCAGAGTCATGCTTACGGTAGAGGATACGTTTGTGATGCTTGCAAACCCGGATATATCGGTCAATATTGTGAAACGTAAGTAGATTCATCTTTTGTAAGTCTAATTTGGAGTATTTAGTTGTGATATTGGCTACTACGGTAACCCGAATGATCCTGAAGGCTTCTGTAGCGAATGCGGCTGCCACCCCCACGGCAGCAAGAGTGCCACTTGTGACCAAACCACTGGACAGTGCGAGTGCTTGAATGGAGTCACCGGACGCGATTGTTCTCGTTGCCAGGAACGTCACGCTTTCATGCACGGCATCTGCACCTCCTGCGATCAAGGATGTACGAAGACTCTAATGGAGAACATCGACGACATCAAGGGAGCTCTTGGAGACTTAGACTTTAAGGACATCAAGCCAGTTCCTCGTAGACGTCTCGAGCGAATCTCCAACAATGTCACAGCTGTGAACGAGATTCTGAGTTCGATGAGGGATACGGTAACTGAAGCGGAGAACGTGCTTAACAAGGAGGGGCCAGTGGACAGTGCCCTCATGGCTGAGGCTCGTATGGTCTCTGATCAGGGCAACTACATCCTCGGGCGAGTGAACAAGTCTCACAATACGATTCAACAGTTTGTCGACGAAGGAATGAAAACATCCGATAATGCTCAGACGACCTACGCTGACACTTTCCAACTCATCAATCTGTTGAATCAGTTCGTTACCGGTGGAGGAGGAGAACAGTCGGCCGCTTACATGGCCGCTGTGATCACCGAAGCAAACGCATATCTCGCTGCTATCAAGGAAAGAGATGAGTATATCAGCAAACGTCATTCGAGGGGGCTTAGCGAGCTTGAGTAAGTAATCTTCATCTGTTCAAGTCAACAAAAGCATCATTTTAGGAAAGCCATGGAGCTTCTTAACAAGGTCAATGAGAAGAAGCTCAACGAGACCGAATTCAAGAATCTCCGTGAAAGCCATGACAATATCCGTGACATGGTTGAAGACGTCCGTGACACCATCTGGAGCAAAACACACAAAAACACCACTTCTACCGAGGGTCTCATACGGGTGATTGAACGTCGTCTGGAGAGATTCCGTGAGGAGGACGCCGCTATTGAAGACCTTCACGCGAAGGCTCAGACTACCATCACTCAGTCTAACGATCGGGTCAACGCCGCCAAATCTGAGCACTTTATGAGCATCTACGACGACTATCAAATGTTCAACACGTCGCTTCTCGGACAAGTTAAGAAGAATTCTGAAAATTGCGTTAACATGGCGGACAAATACGCTCAACTTCTCAACGAGTACAGGAGGGAATACGCCCACTCGTCACAGGAGCATGCCAAAGAACTCGAACATGAAGCTAAACGTCTTGAAAAGTAATTGACAAAGTTATTTTGAGCTAATTACCTGTTTCAGTATCCTCGCCGACGCCAAGACCGCCGCGGAAAACCCCGTTCGTGCTTCCAACGCTTACAATGACATCGCTTCGGCTTTGAAGAACGCAAGCTATGCAGCTGAAGCCGCGAACAGGGCTGCCGAGAAGGCTTACGCGGATGCTGATCCCACTTCTGAGAGTTCCATGGTCGTCGCTGTCGCGAAATCCCGCGAGGAATCTGAAGAACTCACTTCTAAGGTCAACGAAATCGACGGCGCCATCTCTGGAAACGAGATCTCCGATGAGCAACAAGATGTCACGCTTAGAATGAAGAATATGAGTGACACGATTGAAAATCATATTTTGAAAAAGAACATTAAACTGAAGGGTTTGTAAAAACGAGAGTTTCGCTTATAATTTAATGACTTTCAGATGATTTTGGACGCTTCGATGACATTAACGAGCGCGTCAAGAGCCTTCGCTCCGTCGACGACATCATGAAGCACGTAGAAGATGCTCATGGAAACGTTACCGACTTTTCGAATTCAATCGAAACGATGGAGAAGGACGTTAGCTCCCTGAAAGATATTGGTGGAAATGGAATCCGCGATGTTATCACTGATGGTTGGTTACTGTAGTCGTCATTGGCAAGTGTAAAACGCGTCATTTTCAGTGAAAAAGCAAAACAAAGAACTCCAGAAGCTTCAGTCCACGTTTGACGACTCCCGACAAGACTCCACGGAGCAGGAAAAGCAGATCAAGGACTTGAATGACCAATTGGCGACTCTGAAGGAGAAGATCAAGGAAGCGAGAGAAATCGCTTCGAAGATTCCGATCTCTATGAAATCGACCAAAGATGGATCTTGTGTACGCAGTTTCATTTCGCCTGCTTATCCCTCGCCCACGAACTCTTTCTCCGTTTCCTACCGCCCCAACGAGAACGTTGAGAACTCTTTGATCTTCCTGACGCACACCAGAGGAACTCGTACACAGGCAGCTGAGTACATCGCCATAGAACTCAAGGATCGACGCATCGTCGTCCACTGGGACATCGGAAGCGGAAAACGCCAGGCTACCAACACGTATAACTTGAACTACATTCCTCCCACCGACCGCTACAGCTGGTATCACATCGACGTCGTCCGCACCGGTCGTGCTGTCTCGGTTACGGTATCAAAGAAGGAAGGCGCTCAAGCTGTTGGGGAACCCGTGGAAGTCCGTGTCGGCCAGATTGACAATACTCAGGACGTCGTATTCAATACCGTACCTGGTCAGACTGTGGTCACGCTTGGATCTGCGGATTCTTCGATTACTGATCGTGTTCCGAAACTGTCCACTCACCGGTTCCATGGAACTGTAGGAGATTTGGTCGTCGATGGAGAGAACATTCCGCTTTGGTCCTTCTCCCATTCGACTGGAAAGTGCGATGGCGCTCCGGCCGTCGATAAGCCAAGTGGCCAAGGACACATGTTCCGTAATGGCTACGCCCACGTCCGCGCGACTGTTAGCAAGCTTGCTACTCCCAGCTTGCAGATTATCTTCCGCGCTTACTCGCCTAACGGATTACTGTACTTCCGAGGCAACCCCGCTGCGAAGGACTTCATCGCTCTGGAACTCCGAAATGGAAAACTCGTTTGCAAGATCAATTTGGGCGGAAATTCGTTCGTCGAAGTGCAGACTGAGAAGGACACTTACAACGACGGTCTTCTGCATAACGTGTTCTGTACTGCCCGGAAAGGAGAACTCATCCTCAAGGGCGAAGAGAACAAGTACGCAGCGGCGATTCCCGGCGAGAATACCGTATTCAACGAGCCTAATGGTGACAGTTTCATTGCTGGTGTCCCTGATGACTTCGACAAGAGCGCCTTTGCCGAATACAGTATCCAGTGGAACGGATTCTTCGGTTGCATTCAGCAAGTGAAGTCTTCGAGTGCGGATCTTGATTTCGAGAAGGCCGAGAGATCTCTGAACATGCGTAGAGGATGCGCTCTGAAGAATGACAAACTCGAACTCACCGACAGAGTCTTCGGATTCTCGCAACCCGGTTACATCGTCACGAGAGGCGTTGAGCTGACTTCTAACGGAAGCTTTGCCTTCACCGCTAGAACTAAAGAGGCAAACGCTACTTTGATCTTCCAATCGGTAAAGTTCAACACCAAACAGCGCACGAACCGTCAAGCGAGTGAAGGAAAGGGATTCATGGCTTTCTACCTCTATCAGGGCTACTTGGTTTGTCATGTCGGAATCGACGCGTCGCTCAGGAAGAATCTTCTGACGATGAGAACTAATGAGCCTTTCAATGACGGACTTCCTCATTCTGTATTCCTTGCGAGAGAGGGCGAACAGTAAGTTATTTTATCCCTAAAAAGCCTAAATCAGCGCTAAATTCCAATTATAAGGCTTGTCAAGCCCGAGTTTAAATATAAACAAGTCTTATTTTTGCTTCTTAGCTTCTACCTCCGCGTTGACGACAAGCAGATCGACGTAAAAACCCTCGAAGATGAGACCACAATTGGCTCGATGAACGGTCAAATGTTCATCGGAGGATTCCCCGACAGTAACCGACCCAACAGCAACGAACTTCCCACCAGATCTCCGCTTATCGGATGTATTTCCGATATCTACGTTGACTACAAGTATCTATCAGTCCTCATTAAAACATTTTTATTCAAATATCACTCTTAGACGTGTACCTGTTGTACCAGAAATGTACGAAGCAACCTTGGGAACCTGCGTTGTCGACGACGGGATGATTGCTTCCGGTAGGTTACGGTAACCATGGTCATTAAACTCCCTTTCTTAAGACGAATTTCCATTGGCTGACGAAGAAGCCGCCACTTTCCTTCGTAAAACCTCCAAATTGAGTCTTCAGTTGACTGAACCGACAGTGTCGGTCGGCGAGTACTTGGCCTATACCCAGGACTTAGGTATTTTATAGCATTTTTGTGCATGCGGTGTGAGCACGAGCACTCACGAGTTAACCAAAATGCATGCTTTTCACTAACTGATTCAACTAACTCACCCACTTAATCACCAATCACTTGACTTCTTGCACTCCTCTGGTTACGGTAGCTTACGTTTGTTTTGTTTAGACGACGATTCTCCATCGGATAGAGGAAGAATTCTCCCTGATGACAGCACAAAGCCTACCGAGGAGAGCAGGCAAGCTAATCTTGGACGAGAGGTAAGGAGTTGGTGAGCGATTGATGAGCCTAAACCACCACCATTTTAGTGTCACAAAGGCGAATTCAACTATGACGGATCAGGCGCCGCCCTCTTCGGTATTACCTCATCCAGTCACAGCCGCATCAACTTTGAAAAGTCCGCTCAACCAAACCCCAAATCCTTCAAAGTCGATTTCGAGTTCAAAACAAAGAACCCCAACGGAAACCTTTGGATCTGGGCGACGTACAAGAACTATACGCGCTACTACATCCTCAATTTGGTCGACGGATTCTTGAATCTCGAGATTCAAGGCCACAAGAAGCCAAAGGAGGTGATCATCAAGGGCCGCAAGCTGAACGATGGTCAGTGGCACAAAGTGGACATCCGTCAAACGGACCACGAGATGCGACTGAAGGTCGACGACGCTGCGGCACTTACCGTAAAGGACGTTCCGATCCCTCGTGTCATGAAGAAGCGAATGTACGTCGGAGGAGTGATCTCACGCCATCGCAGACAATTCGACGAGAAGCTTAAGGTCGCCGGCTTCGATGGATGTATCCGCACCTTCAACGTTAACGACGTCCCTTACGACCTGTTCGATAACCACAGAGACGTGATTCCTTGCGCAGCGCCGTCTAAGGGTGTCTACATCCACGAAGGAGGATTCGCAACCTTTGACGCTCTTGGAACCTTCCCTGAGAAGAACGTTATCGACGTTTACATCCAAGTTAGACCGGGAAGATCCAACGGTCTGATCGCTTCGGTGATGAGTCTCGACGAGAAGGAGTCTGCCAGAACTCACATGATGTTCGGTTTGAGGGACGGAAAGGTAAAGGATTACGGTAGCTATCTGTCTATTAAATCCGTTTGTTTAGCCCACTTTGGAACTCCGTCATACGGACAGAAAATTCCATTTTAACCACACATTCAACCGTAATCTCTGCAATGACGAGTGGCACACCGTACACCTTCTCATTACCATGAAGAGCGTTACTCTGGAACTGGACACGATCAGCGAGAAGTTTAACGTGCAGATTCCACGATCGACGATGTCTCTGATGCGCAATCTCCCGGTACATATTGGAGGTCTTCCAGCGAAGCACGCAGACATCTTTGGCTACACTTCCATCATTGGATGTGTTAGAGAAATGTCCCTTTCAAATAAGGACGTCAGCTTCGAGCAGGCTCGTCGGCTTCTGAAGGTTGTTAAGGGAGGATGTCCTTATGACGCGTAAACACAGATTAGTGTTTTGTTTGTGTTGTTTTCATGGTGTGAGGATAAAAACTTTTGTTATATAAAACCCCTATCTGAACAACTTGAACAACTTTTGGTAAATGGAAGAGATCTAAGAATTAAAGAGTTTTTCACTTCTGTACGTCAGAGACGTGACGATATCCTTGTGACATGTGGTTTTAGAGAAGTGAAACGTTTCTCTCCGAAGATAAAACAAAACTCGGAATTCTTTCGTTATCTCGCCGTTGCCCACATATCGTTGTTTGCGTCAACGATTTGATCGGGTATCGTAGGCTTTTGCATTAAAGTGGGTTAGGCAGAAGGCTAAAAGCAAATCTTCGGTCTCAACACGAAAATGTTGCAGTATTTATTTCTCTTTCAAAAATGGTTTTGAAAAGATCAAAGACATGAATGTTTAAGCACGACGATGGTATCCGCTTCCAATGCTCGAGCCAGCTCCG
>KI640920.1:22681-34602 GCA_000505645.1 Steinernema monticolum
AACTCTGTTTTCGAGAGAGGAAAACCACAAAACGGTTTCATCTTAATACAATAAAAGCAAATACCACTATGAATGCATTTTTGAGTTAAAATAATTGCGTTAAAATCTCATAAAGGCGGCAATGGTGCTTCGGAACAGAATTGCCTGATCCTCTATTCCGAAATCCGCTTACTGGTTATATACGATAGGTGAAAAATATAAACAAAAATTGCAAAACACTTTCAAATGAACCAAAGAAAACTTGGCTAAAACAACAACCTCGGTAAACATTTCTTAGACTTTGCTCCTACAAACCGGAAGAATGGCCGAAAACAATGGAATTTTGTTCAAATAACAGAGATGCGAGAATCCTTAGGGACACTTACATAACATACTAACAATGCTGAAACGACAAAAGAGAGAAATGAAATAAGAACTCGTATGTAGATGAACGTTCTTGCCTCATTAAGCTTATGCACTTGTCGACACATATGTGTGCACATGTGAGCTAATAAAATTATTCACAAGTACTTGTTGGAAATCCTTCAAGAAAAGCCCGTGTGAAAGGAAGCACATGTAGTAGCAGTGGTGAAAACATGAGAACTTTACACGGACATGCACTTGTCGTCCAATAATGTGTGGGAATGTGGGATGAAGACGACTGCAATATGCGAAAACCAATTCGGATAAAACAACTAACATTATTAGTACAGAGAAGCTTTGTTACGGGAATTGGTTGTTTACCCTAGTGGAAAGCCACAATCGTATGTGTACTTTAATAGAATGACCTTCGATATGAGGGGAAAACAAGAGCTTAAGGGTATTAGACAAAGAGTGCCCTCCCTACACGCGATCTTGCCCTTTACAATAACATTGTCCGTGCGTTGAGGTGTTTCGCTCTCATTTCGAACAAAAAAATGTAAAGAAACACGATTGTAACCAGCTTCATTTATCATATTTTTACATTAAACAATTTTAAAGCGGACTGAGTTGAGTGACTTTAAACCTCACAACTCTCTTCTTCATGTGCAGAACGTCTTCAACAAACCGATATCGTACTGTTCGGTTGCCGATGAGGTAGACGAAACCGGTAAAGGCTGAAATTGGAATTAGTATCAACACGTTAAATACTGCCGAAGCACAGCTGAGTTACGGCTAACAGAAGAAAATTCGGTCTTTGGATGACTTTTTATTAACGTTTGCACGAAATGGGCCATTGTGAGCAGAGATGGCATCGGTGTCAACCCAAAACCGGGTTCGGGTTTTTGGGATTTTTGGGTTTCGGGTTTAGGTTCCCCGATATGCCATTGACTCAAAAAATCAGGGTAGAAATTATGTTTAGATATTGATTGAAACCCTTTTTTTCGCCGTTATAAGTACGAAAAATGATAAAAACCGATGAGATGCAATCTATGGTCTTTTTCGGCTTAACATTGGATTAAAATCGGGTTCGGGTTACCGGACACTTTCCGGGTTCCCATCTTTGATTGTGAACCAGTGATCAGCCAATCTTCGGTCAAATTTAAGAATTACCGTCGATTTCTGTCTTTCCCAGAACCGTTACTTCCTGTATTAGCTCAATTCCTTTTCTACGATCTTGTCCGAAAGGTTTAAATCTACGTTTTACTACTGTCAGTACGCTTTGGAACTAATTATGTACCTAATGATTAAGAATGTTATTACAAAATGTTACCCACGGACCGAAGTTTCAGACTTTTACTGATTGAAAGTGGATTTAAAAAGGGTAATTTGTTTGTCATTAACAGAAAGGTTACGTGACGGACATACTGTGTAAGAGCATCCATCCAAGCTGTCCAATCAATCCAGTATATCGATCTAATGGACCTCCACGGGGAAGGTAGCTCACAGCCAAGTAGCCAATTGTAGAGGCCGCACCGAAGACTCCTACTGTAAACGCCAATAACGATAACTTAAATATCGGCTATATTAGTAAGTTATTGATTGATACTTACTGATAATTGTGCTCTCTGTTGAGTTCCTTGCTTCAGTTTTACAAAACATACGAGCATACCAGTATAGCACACAGTTATGAAGAATAATTTGAAGAAATTATTGTAAATGTGGAACTGATTGTGCTAGAAACGTTTCTATTTTATCAGATAACTGTTCGTTGCTTACTATTCCATCGAAGAAGACTCCATGAACCGGATCATAGGCATAAAACATGTTCGGTTTAAGCACAGAACCCGTTAGGGCGTATCCTATAATAAGTATCAACCAATACCAAGGCTTTTGACCGTTGAACAGTTTTCCAGCTAGTTTAGGTCTTGCAAAGACAAGTAGTCGGTCAAGGGCAAGTAGCTCTGAAGCTACACAGTACGCATACCAATGAGCTAAAGACGCTTTAAATATAATGTAAGGGGTAAAGTTGATCCTACCCATGAAATAGATACTGTATGGGTACAGCCATTCCCATCCAGGACTACAGTATGATTTGTTGAACAGTGATGCCATGCCACAAACAAAACACGCGGTAATAAGGTTCACAATATCAAGAACGCTGGTTATGGTAAGTAGCTTGTAAACGGGCTCTTTTAATAGAGGGGGCCTTCTGAAATTGAAGTAAAACTTGCGAATGGATATCAACGGCAATATGGGTGTTACGACTTAAGTCCTTTAGTGCTTCGAACTTACCCAAAACAGTATAGAACAAAACAATTTACCGGCAAACCAATACATCCAATTAATAAGTACAAAACGCCAATGTAAAACGCTCTTCTAGCGCGGTTACCATTGCCATCATAAACGTCAAGTTCTGGATGCATGTTTAAGACGTTATCAGGCGTACAATAGGGATAAAGTGTCATTTATCTGAAAATTCTAGTCTCGATGAAAACAAAGAATGTCTCTCTGGTATATTCACGCAGTAAGTAAAATGCTTTAATAGCTGCAGCCGTCCACCCAAATTCGAATTAAATTACGTTTTGCGACATAACAACGGTTCTGTTTTTGTCGAATACGACGTTTTTTTCTTCCCGTTATAAATTAAGTCAGGAGGAATAACTGACATAAAATGAGTTATTGTGAAGAAGCGGAAAATGAATATTTCAGATGTTTTACTGAAATTATGTGAACGGTAGATGACACAACGAACCTGATAATATACCAAGAAACAGAGTTCACAGTAAACTTGGGTGAACCTTAATTTTTGTTGCCTTTTCAGATATAGGATGCCAATGCACATTAATTAACAAATACAGAATCACTAGAAAGGCTTCGAGAAGAATGAGCTCAAAAATTCAGCTTGGAGCATTATTATTATTATGATTGATTAACTTTTGGAGCAATTTTCCTGACACGCGATGCACGCATTTCTGTTGACAATCATGGACAATCTAGCCATGTTTTTTGACAGTTTTGCGCATAACCGATGCTTACTTTAGCTTTTCCGACCTCGAATTGCCTAGTCACGTGCTAGAGAACACAGAAGTAGCCCGAAACAAGCGAGAAGTTCGGAATGCTTCGTAATCAGTGATCATAATTCGAGTTACTCGCTCGGTTTGAAATACTTCTATCTTCCTTAGCAAAAAATCAAATATGTCAAGATAGTCAAAAAAAAATAAAAAAATAGCCAACAAATAAGAAGAAAGAATCTGTTTTTCTCACAACTAAAAAAATGACTCAACTGTCAATGTTTGTTCTAAATTACATGCTTCGCGAGACAGGAAAATCGTTTCGAGAGCTGTTCAAGCTTAAAAAAATATGTCGCTCACATCCATTCTCTGGAGAATCAGTTTCCGCTAACTAATGTACTTTGATCTACTCTACTAGATTATGCAATGAAAAATAAGGCTAAAGCTACACGGTGCCGCTTTAAGGACAGAAAGACGTTTTTAAGGAAGTTATAGCATCATTAAGGCACGAGAAACTATTGAAGTAAATTTATAGTGACAGAGATCAGACTTTTTGAGACATGTTTTGCCTTAAAGCAAAGGTCTGTTGTTGCGAACGAGGTTCATTTCATTAGCAAGATAGTATTTCTAAATTGATGAGGTGTACAGGTATGAGGAATCAAGCGGTCAGAACATCTTCATACAGCAGAATCACTTAACAAAATGACTAAAAGTTACTTAACAAAATGACTAAAAGCGTGACACATGACAAATCGTTCATTGGAACACATTCGGAAATGCGGGTTCCTGGTAAATGCTGGAGTTTGAACCTTAAACCGAAACTTAATCACCAGGTTAACAATACTACAAATGTTACAACAATTTCTCGAGAAAGAAATCAAAGAAAGCATACAAATTAACAAAAAGCATGGGACAAACAAGCAGACCACTGAACGGTAGTGAGTGTGCGTTTCAGAGAAATACGAAAACATCGTTAAATCTCCGCTGCTGATGACACAAAATTGCTTTCTGTCACAGACTCTTTGTTTAACACTCTCCTAAATTGAGTCCAATTATCTGCTATGAATTATTCCCAATTTAAAGAAAAGTCAATGTTCAGATTTCAAACAAAATGCCATTTTCAATTACTGTAACGACTGCGTGTTTTCAGTGTAGGAAGTGCAATCTTGAATAATGGTTGTTCACTTCCTTGTTTCTAGACGGAACATGTACTGGGCGGTCGAAAATAACAGCGGCAATATCGAAAAGCGCAAGGCAAAAGATCGAAAAATTCCACAAAAAGTACAATATATTAGAAAATCGGGGATCCATAAATGTGCTTTAAAAAACATGTTATTGTCAATGTACCGTATTCTATCTTAAGAACAGTGAGTCATTAATATGGCGTCCTTATCGTGTAAAACACAAAGAAAAGAAAAAACAAAGAAAACAAAGAAAAAATATGAACATGATGGAAATGTTATTTTCCTTAGCGTACCTGAGCAAACCGGGTAAGCATGATAACCTTGATAAGCAGGGTAAGCATAAGTACCGTATAAGAACAACAAAAAATGCCCACAAATGCCAGAGAGACTGCTCCACTTTGAGACACAAAAGAACATTTCGCAAATGTGCTGAAAATGAAGTATTGAAGAGAAAAAGGCTTTATAGCAATTTATATCATATCCCATTTGATAACAACAAATTCCGCAAATATTTTACCGTAACAAACATTAATAACCTCGCGTCGGTATACAAGACGTTGCCATTCATTCCGGTCTCCACACCTATCTCTATTTTATATTTTTTGGCTTTTGGCGAAGATAAGGCGTTCAAGATAAGGCGTCCCATTGGGACAAGGCCTCCCAGTCCACTTATCGTAAAATTCAAACTTTTTTAGCCTAATGGTGTCTAGAACAACCGAACTATTGCAAAATTTGACAACAACAACAAAAAACGGTGTATAAAACTTGTTATTGCCAACTTACCGCACTCTATCCTAAGAACAGTGACTCTATATTATGACTTAAAAAAAAAATAAATAAACATAACAGAACTGTCCTTAGCAAATCGGGTTTACAATGAATTGCTTCATTAACCGATTGCGCTATACATTGCATCGTATAAGGACAACAAAAAATACCTACAAACAGCGAACCGGCTGCTCCACTTTGAGGTGAAACAAAGCCGGAAACCCTTATAAAACGCCCTTTTACAGCTACAACTTCTGCAAATTTTATACAATTTGCCTCGTATCACCATTTTATTGGTGGTAATATTCTGCCTGCACGTTTTGCAAATTAATTATCGTCTATTTGATGATGTAGCGAGTTTCTAAACTTAACACCAACAAAAAAGGTATATGAAAAAGTGTTTTAATGCATCTGCTCTTAAGAACTATGTGCTTCGTAGTCTGGGTGTTTCCTTCTCCTTCTTGTTTCTTATGCAAGTATATTCCTCTCATACACTCCAAGACGTGCAACAACCAAAAAAAATCTGAAATCCACTTAGCGGAATTGCGCTTTTGCTAGCGGATGTTCTTGCCAATCAGAAGTGGAGATCAATATGTGGTTCATTTACGTGCTTTGTGTCTGGATTAACCGTGATATGCACGCATAGTCAATTCAATTATATCTTAACACAATTTGAGTCGTCGCAATCGGACTCAATTTGTGGAGGGCGTCGTCGTGACGTGCTACTCACTAAATGTGATATATCTGATTGGGGCTGGAGTCGTGCACTTCAGCAGTGTGTGTTGGTTGTTTCTTAGAGGTCTATTAAGGAAATTTGGTATTTTTTGCACTTTTAATGGAATGGTCTTCTTTAACAATGTTGTTAGAATGTTTCCTTTAGGGTAACTTGTTCAGAACCACATCTCCATTTAGCGTTTACGTGCATATTTTGGTCTTTTCAAAATGTGCGTCGTGTATGTTTTTGAAGCCTTCAAAACGTGACATTTAGGAAATTGAACCCTTCGAGTGATGTGTATTTATTTACCAACTCAGCATGTTTAAAAGCTATTCATGTCGGTTCTTCTGCTATATGGAAAACGGATATTAACTGATTGGGCTAGTCTTTTAGTAGGCTGATGTGTGCAGTGAAAATTTGACCTCTATTGTTGGAATAAATGATGGTGGTGTGGGAGTTGTTTGGTCACTCTGCGAAAACAAACCCTTTTCTGCAAAACTCTTTACTATGACTTCTGTTTATGTGAGTGAATGTGGCGTATAAACGGCTATTTTTTGCAGTTGATAGATTGCGTAGGCTATAAACATGACATGTGGCGTTTAATTTCTTTTTTATTGAGTACGAAGTGAAGAATTCGCGAGCGTTGACACGTATTGAATGCACCACTCTTGAGACTTTTAGACGCGTTTGAGTGTCATGCGGTTGTTTCGTTGTCGCGTCTAACTCAATAATATGATTTTTGCAAATTTTGTCGTTTTTCGTGTATATTTAAAGATCTTCCTTTTTCGTAAAAAGGGAGAAGGAGAAGAAAGTAAACGTTGCTTTGTTGAATAATGTCCTTATGTGCCAGAGAACACAGAAGTAGCCCAAAACAGCAAGAAAACGGGAAATTTGATCACTGTTTGTGATGGGACAAAGAGTAATCACAGTTTTCTTGTTTTCTCGCTTGTTTTGGGCTACTTTTGTGTTGGAGGATAACTAGGTAAAGATAGAGCAAGCATCAGCTTTGCATAAAAATGCCAAAAATCAAACAAATCGACCAAACTGTCAATGTCCCACTGATTTACTGATTTCGTACATCCCAAGTCGGGGAAATCGCAGCAAAAGTCGCACAATAGTACATGTCCAACACTTAGAATCCCTATTTCTCAAAGCCTTTTTCTCAAGGAGAAACGTTTTTTTCGAAACAATGTACTTTCACCTGCTCTATCCGAAAATGTGAAGGGTTACCAACCTGGACGGGAGCCTTTGACGTTCTTCGCGATCGTAAAATGTGCAAATTGTTTTCCCAGCCTGCGAAGGAGGAAGTAAACGCCTTTTTGTTGAATAATGTCCTTTGAAATTAGGCAAAACATATGTGAACGCTTAGGTTGTCAACAAAAAGACGTTAAGACGTTTGATCAGCATATTCCAGCCCTCACTTAGTCTGCATTGAACTTCTTTTTTTCCAGCTGGCGTAAAAAACTCTTATTATATGTATTCCTTTCGTTTCAGATGGGCTGTTCTTTATGCTGCCCTCAATATGGATATAAAGTCGCCTACGAGACCCCACCCCGGCGAAGCTGTAGAATACCCTACAAACTGACCAGAAGTGAGAAGCACATTCTTCGCAGCCATTGGGAAGCGACAGTGCTAGCCCAGGAACCTAACCTCTTCTTGAAGACCATGCTCAATAGTATCAAAGACTCTCCGAGACTCCTCGACATCATTTCATGTAAACTGTACCATCCGAAGATGGAGAACATTGCGGAGTGGCCAAAGCTTAGACACATGGCTAATGGAAATTGTGCCTTCTTCACAAAGCAGATTATGATTAATGAATTGGATGAAGCATTAGTACGGCGGGATAGCGAAAGATTAGGTAGATTTCATTACGTTCGACTGCAATAAAGTGGCCATTATAGGTGCGATTCACATACAGTACGCTCCCTACGGTTTCAAATCAACTTTCCTGGATATTTGGCAATTAAACATGATAAAGCTAGTCGAAGAGATTCCGTTTACGAAGGAAAATGAGAAAGTGTACTTTATGAAAGCCTTAAAAAAGCTGTGTGCTTTTCTTTGTACTTTGATGGTTATGGAATACGAAGATTCCATGCAACTGATTCGTCACACGGAAAGGGAGTATAAAAACTTTGAGTGTAATGCGGAAATGGTCTAATTTATGATTTACTCAATAAACAATTTCAATACACAAATGATGGCCAGATACAGGAGATGACCTGTGAACAACAGTAATCGTCTGAGCGGGTTGAAGTGCAACGGTGTTACATAGGGCTGAAGTGCAATTTAGGCAACAACTAGAAAATCGGCTATGTTCTAAGAACGTAATTCTAAAATTGGTATGGAATGAAAACGGCACGTGATCGATGTTCAGACTTTTCGGTAACAATTCCTGCGGGGTTTGGCACCACCAAGACTTGCCCTTGGTTAACGATACGCTCGGGCTAAGTAGCATGTTTAGACAGAGTCTTACTTGTCGGCTTAGGCTTGGGACTTCTAACTAGTGTTAGAAGCAATCGAAGCAGGCCACTTCTAGCCTTAGACTCCTGTTTGGGCTTAGTAGCCAACGATGGCTTAGCTGGTGGCTTGAGCTTATGTTAGGCGTTTAACCTAGACGATATAAAGCGTAAAGTCATAATAGACAAATTTAATTGAAGTACTACATGTAATTAAATGCTTACAAATATAGGAATAATGGATCATTACTAAAACGAATCACATGAGATAAAGTAAAAGATAAACAAATAATAATGTTTGTTTTGTTAAAGTAACTGAAATACATATATCATTAAAGAAGGTAAGCGATATTGTGTTCGTTAATGTCGAACACAGTTTGGGTGAGGGCTCTTAGGCATAGAGCTCCTTGGCTTCGACGAGGACCGCTCCTCTGGCTTCTTAAGCGAATTCTTACGTTGATTCGGATCGGTATCAACATGCAACTTTTTGCCTT
This sequence comes from Steinernema monticolum, assembly GCA_000505645.1. Taxonomy (NCBI): domain Eukaryota; kingdom Metazoa; phylum Nematoda; class Chromadorea; order Rhabditida; family Steinernematidae; genus Steinernema; species Steinernema monticolum. Next base: position 31,655 of record KI640920.1, read on the forward strand.
GAGAGTTCTTACGGTCTCGAATACTCGATTTCTTCTTGCTGTCTTGTTTGCGAAGTTCTCCTTGCGCTTTGACCGGACAGAAGGTCTCCTCTCCTTTCTTGATCTTATGCTTTTGAACCTTATTCAGGAGCTCTGAAGGGAAAGAAGATTATACGAATCTGGTTAAGGTCTCTACCGTACCGGACTGTGCCATTTCCTTTCTAATCTTCTTCAAGTTGACCCTCTCCTCCGGGGTAAGGAGGTCTTCAGCAAATCCATCCGACGACGTTAGACTGTCCTCTTTTCCGTCGTCAAACTTCCTAAACTATGGTTTTATTTTTGAAATTTTAAGCTTCTTACTCGTCCGAATCCGCGGTGAGAGCGTCAATGGCCGATAGAGCTAAAAAAGGGATGTTTTTAGGGGAGCACTAGGATAAGAAGGCATCACTGACCAGCGTTTTTTATTTTCCCGAACACACCTACTTCTTCGCTTTTGTCTCCTTCACTCGGTGCACCTGAACGTTCCCATTGTAACCGCAAGCATCCTATGATAACTCACATTCAACACTGAGGTTTTCCAATGTGGCAAGTGTCGACACAACGTCAACGTTATCGCCAGTTTGAATTATGTGCTGTTGACGGTGGTTAAGAAGCTCTTGATGAAGATCTGTTTAACTTGAACATACGGAAAACATACCTGATTGAGCCTTTTCCTTCTGGATCTTCTCGTAAGCCTCACGATCCTTGGCGAACATGTTCTCCTAAAGTCTTCTTTAACAATGATTCAAGATTTAAAGCTCCTCACCTCATCTTTAAGAGAGTCACTGCGCTCCTCCCTTTTGATTACTTCTGAAATAATCGCTAAGCCGTCGGATTAAAGAAGACGCATTCAATGGGTACCTTCGGCCGTAGGCGAGTCCGTGACGCTCCTCTCTTTGTCCATGAATCCTTCAACATCGGTTGGCGATTTGACCATGAGAATAGCGTTTTCACAACCGCTCGGCTCCATGTTCACAGAAAACTGAAAGGATACTCGAAATGAGCCTTTTTGTAGCAAACGTAGCATGCGAGAGTTCTCACGAATGTGTACTTTAGACTTTAGACATCAAAAAAGGGTCGTAGGTTTTGTACATGTAGGTAGGCGGAGTTAATGTCAGGTAAAGGTCATGCAGATTAAAGGCTTTAGGCTTGTTCGTGCGTTAAAAGAAATGATTGTCCGTTTTAGACTGCTCATTTTTAATTAAAGGCTTAAGTGCTATGATTCATAAGAGAGATAATAGACCGAGCACTAGAATGAGCTTTGGCCATTGACAAGAACGTTTCGAGTTAAGCGCTTAAGCTTGACTCTATATGTAAAGTACAGGGAATGAGACAATCCAACCTACGATTTCCCTAAAAATCTATGGTATATTTAGCCGAACAAATGTACATTCTTTAACGAATGAATCAGAAGAAGCTCTCTTCTACGAGGAAGCGCTTGAGTTAAATGGGGAAAATTAAATTGTTTATAAGTAATTCTAATGAATTCGACAAGTTGAACTTGGAACTGATGATTCTAGGCTGTTAGGTTTAACGTTATGGTCAAGTGCTATTGCGTGCCGGACAGAATACATCTTTTCAAGTCATTATTGTCCAAAACATGCGAGCTCTTGAATTCCAATTAATACTTCAAAGAGGTGAGCAATACAGCTTATTTAAAGTAAACAAACATGCCAGAAAGTAGTGCAATGCGGCTTAGAATCGTTTCAACAATGTTAATTCGACATATATGGACGTCTTGTAATCCCATGACGGTACAGTGAAGAAAGTAGTACTGGAATCGGTAATTTATTCATCGTTATACTTTTTGGTTTCAATTGACATAGTTAAAATGATTTATTTGTTTGTTATTCTTCAACAGATCTCAGTAATTCTTGGCTTAAGTGCCACTATAACAATGTACTTTTCTGTCAGCAGTAATTTAACTGGAAACGACGGTGCAGAGGGTCCATTAGTCGTGTCTGAGATGTCCAAAATAGCGGAGAACCCTGGAGCATGAGACATTTAATGCTCATACCAGTTTGAGGATCTCTCTAAAGAGTGAAAGTAGATCAAACAGACGGCTTTCAACTGGCTTACCTTGACAAACTGATTTAGTAATTCATCTGTTGCATACAATTTAGCGCAGGAAGGAACAACGAGAAAGATCAAAGCAAGAGAGAGAAACAATAAGAAACGTCTCATGTCAGCTACCAATATTACAACTACTACCAATGATTGTATCCACGAGGTTAAATTCATCAAAACAACAATAGACTGCTGATTGTTTACAGGAAAGAACATGAGGATTTATTAATTAATGTAACGCTGTCGTAAACAATCAACAGGCGTATGGCGTAAACTGGTGACATGACGATTTGTTCTAAAAAATTCAAATTGTACCTTATGACGTCTGTTGTCTCTATTGACGATCTCATTGTTTTGTTCAAATGATGTGAAGTTCTCAGAAGGAGCCGATCAAATTGCGAACAACGTACTAAGGAATCATAGAAATAATGAGTAACAATTCCACGAGCTTCCATCTATCAGAAAATGACTTTCTTCGTTTTAAACTCGTTTTAAACACGCTCCTACACGAGAAGAGGCACGTATTTCAAAGTAGGCGGGAGTAACTACAGGCTAATATAGCACGTAAGTCTTAACGAAAGAAACGTATCTGAGGAATGTTAGAAAGAATGGCTTAAGCATATATTTGTTAGGTGTCCATTTTAAAAAATAAACCTCTGTACAGAATATGTTATCTAGGTAAACAACACCTGCAAACATAGAGCAAAAATCGGGCGGTCAATGTATACATGCCGTTTTTTTTTCCAACGTGCAATTTCGTCAGATGATTGTTAAGTTGGTTGTTATGGAGGTTCTTAATGGTAGAGCGTGATTCTATTTTTAGATTCTTGATGTTACCCATCGGTAACAACAAGAGAGGAAAC
>KI640926.1:0-10929 GCA_000505645.1 Steinernema monticolum
TTTTGAGTTTGAGTTTTGAGCGCGCTCAAAATAGCAAACATTTTGAGTTTTGAGTTCAAGCTCAAAGCTCAAATCTCAAAATATTGGCATCTCTGTCAGTTACGCGTTTTTACGTTGTAGGTTTAACAAAAATTAGATTTTTATCGTTAATGTTGCATGTGGCAAGATCACGTTTAGTTGCTGAAGCACTCATTGCTTAGCTTCAGTGGAATGACATGTTGACTTGGCAGAATTTATTTATTTCGAATTCAGATCTTCGCAAGCGATGGATTAAGCTCTCGGTTCGAAAGTACTTCATTTTCGTTTGGAGTTCCATACGGCAACTTTAAAACTTTTTTAAAAAATTTATGGAATCAACAGAAACCGACAAAATTGAATTAGGACGTATGACATTTTGATATTTGACATTGCGATATTTTGGACATCAATTTTGATTATAGCATTGGTCTATGTGCTTCCCTGACGTACAGTTAAGATTTGTATCGTTTTTGTGTAAAATTTGTCATTGGATTTCGTGAATGTCATCGTTTCTTCGTTTCCGCTCCGACCTGCGCACAATCAGGGAGCCATTTTTGCTTAACTCTCGTTTTTTAGCTTTTTAAATCAGTGACAGTTTCAGGAATCTGCCATCTTAACGCCAATGGGATATTCCACGTCGACATCAAGCCGGACAGGATGTTCGACACGGAGCGCAGAGGTTGCAAGATTGGGGACTTTGAAATCACGGTACGTTGGCGGACACGCATTAAATATTTGTTATAAAGTGCAATTTTGTAGAAATGCACTTATCAGACTGCAGACACGTGATTTTTGGAAGAACTATCGGGCGTGGCAGTCAGACTAACCTTTTGCGTCAAGAAGAACAGTTCATATTCTCAACTGTGAGTACGATCCGGAGTCGGTCGAGTGGAAGTCAGCGCGAAAAACCACAGAAAGCGCTTCGTACACACGAACTGATGATGAGTTCCGAAGACTCAAAGCCCGACAAGCTTCCATCGGCTGGAGAAGTCATCCAGAGCAAACGGCACAACTATGAGGTGAGCAGCGTTGATTGCTTTCCTTTACATTTTCTTTTTCGATTTTTTAGATCATCAAGATGTTGGGCAAAGGCGGTTTCGGCGCCGTGTATCAAGTAAAGCGCCAGAAGGACGAAGAAATGTGGGCAATGAAGGTGGAAACAAGCGACGTCAAGAAGGCTGTATGATTTCCGTATTTTTCTGTATTTTTACTATAATGTTTGTAGGTGCTCTCGATGGACTGCAAGGTGCTTCGCGGCGCTTACATCATCCAAAGTCCGCATTTCTGCACCGTCCAGGATCGCGGCAAAATCACCGATCGCTTCCGCTTCCTCATCATGAAACTCGTAAGTTCACCAATCTGCAGATTTGTGTTTCAGCTTTGAACTTCAGGTCGGTCGTAATCTGTGGGATTTGCGTGTGGAAAGAGATTCGCAACGTTTCACGATGAATACCGCATTGAAAGCCGCCGAACAAAGTCTCATGTCCATCGAAGATTTGCACCGCATTGGATTCTTGCATCGCGACATCAAGGTGAGTATTTCAATTAGTTGAGTCATTTGCTTATTCTACATATTTAGCCTGGCAACTTTGCTGTCGGCTGTGCTGGTTCCAAGGAGCTTCAAACGATCTTCATGCTCGACTTCGGTCTCTGCAGAAAGTTCATCGGCGACAACGTGAACAAGGACCTTCGGATGCCACGGACGTCAGCGCCTTTCCGCGGAACAACTCGCTACGCGCCTCTTTCCGCCTTACGCCAAATCGAGCAGTCGCGCAAAGACGATATCGAGGCGTGGCTGTACATGATCGTCGAATGGACCGCCGGCTCATTGCCTTGGAGAAAGATGAAGGGCAGTGATAAGGATGAAGTGCTCCGGATGAAGGAAGAGGTCCGCGATGGAGATGCGCTTGAAGATTTCCTTCTCGACTGTCCGCGTCGCGAATACGCTACCATTATGCAGTACATCGACACTCTTGTCTATCAGAGCATCCCCGATTACAACTATCTTTACTATTGTCTGCAGCACGCTGTAAAGGTGAGAAATTCCGTAATTTTGTAGTTACTATATGAGTTCATTCTTAGGATCAGAAGTGCGGTGCTCATGACCCGGTGGATTGGGATATGGAGAACAAGTATCACGGACCGACGAAAGCCGACCGCGATAAGCGAATGGATGCCAAGTTGGACGCCAAGTTGAAGGACGATCCTGAAGCCAACGGAAAGTAATCTCTGCGTTGAAATATGTCTGAATAATAAATCTCTCGATATTGTAACCCCATGTTCGCAGCTTGTTATACAGATTCGTGACTACAACAATAATGCCCGTAGCAGGCTGACTTCCCTTGTCAGGAAACAGAATGTCTTTTTAAATTGACCGTAACCGTTTATCCAATCAGGCAAGATACTATCGAGACCTGTGTAGTGACAGCTCACAATATGTAGTGCAAATGATACTCAGTCAGCACCGTCAGACACGTGGAGTCTGAAGCGTGAATCTGTCATCTCATCTTTGCACGCAGTTTGGTGAGAGTTAGCTGTCAGCAGCAATCGACACGCAGCTTCATGAACGTCTTGCAGTCGGGTGTTGGACCCATCTTCCCTCAATTCGTGACTTCTTATGGAGCTCCACAGCCTTTCGGCGAATACTCTGTGAGGTACGCTAACATGGACAAGAATGGCTTGAAGATCCAGAGTCTGCGGAACGAGTTCCAGGGATTTGTATTGGTTTGATTTTCGTGCTTTCTTGATTGCTAATGTTTTTTTCTGCTTTAGAGACATGGCGATGTCGAATGCGACGCGGACTTTGAGGATAAGGCGATCGATGGACTGGTGAAAAGATTGCGGCGTGAACCTGCTCAGATCGACAACATGATCACTGCCCTTACTTTGAGAACAAACGATTCGCCGTGTGTGACATTCGAGAGCACCAAGGATGGACGCATGCAGGTTGATTTCTTTATCCAGTTATTCGAGTATATATATGTTTGCGATTTTACAGGTAGGGAAGCAGAAGTTCAATCCACCGGAGCTGTATTACCGTTTGTTCCGCAATCCACTCATGCGACACGGTGAGCTGGCCGCTCTTCCGCATTGTGTGATCGGGCTCATTGATGAAACGAGAAAGGTTGTTCACGATTTCCTAACGTATTTATGATTATCTGATTGTTTAGGTATGTGTGAACCCTTATCATTTTCGTCATTCAAGTGACACGACGCGCCGCAAACGATCGTACGCCACTTCCAGTTCGACGCCGAAGCACGATCGGAAGCGCAGAACGCAATCGCCAACCTCACCTGATACCAGTGCGCCGTTCATGCCTCATGGTGGTTTTCCGTTTTGGCATGCGACTCCCGGACCTCACTTCTTTAATAGTCTGCAATCGCAAATGGCTGCATCTCACCTTGCTACTAGTATGAATAATATTTGTGACTGTAAATAATTTAATCTTTAAGCTTACTTCGACCCACGTATCATGGCTGCTGCTGCTAGCAACGGGATGCCCTATCCTGGCATGATATCTGCGTCATTCTACCCAACGCAATTCATGTCGACCAATCCGGAAAGCTTGCACAACATTCGTCTTGTGCCTGAGATCGTGGAGGAGGAAATCAACGAAGAACCTTCGCAACCAAACGTGGAATGTATCAACACGGAGGGAGCAGACATAGAAGAGAACACCAGTGATGAGAAAAACGAGGATACTACTAATATGGCTGTTGGCGAGGACTAACCGAAGCAGTCCCAATTATTCGAAGCATAATTTCTGTTGTACATAATACGGGCCTCTTGTTTTTGTATGTATTGTTTTAATAATTTATCGCACATTATTATCCCTTATGTGCCCGTCCTATTCATAATATAAATAAATATATCCTTTGAAATAAGTCTTCATTTTTTTGTGAAAACTATTGTTATTATTACTTTATATATTATGACGAAAAGCGATAAGATTTAACACAGCAGAACGATCAGTAGACACTATTGGGAGTAAATCCGATTCTCTTCTCATCATAGTCAAAGGTCAAACACTGCGCCTGCAGGAGTGGCAATCCAAAGTACCATTCGGGGCCGAATCCATAAGCTTTCGAGTCTTCAAAATTGATCACACACTTTCCGTTCAATAGAGGCTCCTCCTGGTAGATATATTGCGCGGATTTGATTGTAACCGTCGTTCCTTGCACCTTTATGTTGAAATCGGGGAGTTTCGCATCACAATCGACAGTATAAGAAGTGAAGAGCCCATCCCACTGGATTCCGTAGGTGTCCATCATCTGGGTAAGGTACTTCTTCGGCATTCCGATGTATCCCTTTGTTGAAGTGACCACAGCTTGAGCGTTTAACGTCTGCGTGATATTGCCAAACTGGAAGCCAAGAAGGGCAAATTGCCAGAAGCCTTGCGCGGTCACAGGCACGTAGTGAGGCTTGACTCCCTGTTCCTCTTTTAAACATCGTTTCCCCCACATATGGATACCATCGGAGCCGCCGAGACCGAACGATAGTGAGAACACGTTCTCTTTATGACGCATGCCTTCCAAGAACTTGAAAGGGAAGAAAGTGTCGGGATATCGCTGAAGCGAAGGCCATCCAAGTCCCATAATTCCGGATTCACCGCCAGGAAGGTAATCGTGTCCGGGCGTTGAATTTGTAGTGATGAATGTGATGTTGTGAAGAGTGTACGGTTCCATTTCAGGGAATGCGGACTAAATATGCTCATTAGTAATAAGCATTTTAGGTAAATTAATATACCTTGAATGTGTCGCGACCGGTATCAGCGGAGACACGGACAAAAGACGTCGACAGAGTGGGATTATAGCATAAATTTCCTTGAAAGGGATCCCATGGAAGCATTGTGTCGTAACACATCTTGACGTCGAGATCACCTTTTGTCAAATCCAGTTTGAGTTGGGGAACTTGTTGGTTGCCACTTCCGATGACGACATCAAGGGCTAGAAGGGAAACGTCCTCGGGATCGTGGTGGAAGTGGTTAGCTGCTCTTAATTCAACTATTGGTAAATATGTAGCTAGAAAGGAAATACCTCGGAAGACTACGCTTCACCTTGACGTTCATTTGACTCGGGTGAGTGATGATGAAAGCGGAGCAGATGCCCAACAGGGCAACGAGCAGGAAACACCTCATCATGACGCCTGGACTGATGTTCTAATCGTCGATGACTTAAATAAGAAGCCACCATATGACTTATCAGTTTGTTTACAAAGCGTTTTCATCCCCCCGTTGATAAGCGTAAGAAGTTTCTCGTGATTAAACGTTTGCAGGTGCACACGACGTTTGACGCTCTTCGCTTGCGAGTAATCGCTATTTTCGTTCGATTTGGATGAATTGCAGCTAGACAAACGTGTAGTCTTTTCTACATGTACAGTACCCAGTATTAAATTTGCTGAAGATTCAGACTATTTACAACGGTGTAAACAAAGCATATTATCGATTAAATTTATTAATTTAGTTGGACAAAAATAATTCAAAAACCGTCACTTTACGTGCAACCACAGAAGGAGCAAAATACAGTGTTGGTAGTAAATCCGATTCTCTTCTGATCATAGTCAAAGGTTAAACACTGCGATTGAAGGAGGGGCAACCCAAAGTACCAGTCGGGGCCGAATCCATAGGCTTTCGAGTCTTCGAAGTTGACAACGCACTTTCCGTTTTGAAGAGGTTCCTTCCGGTAGATATACTGGGCCGACTTGATAGTGATCGTCTTTCCTTGGATCATAATGTCAAAGTCGGGAAGTGTAGCATCGCAGGCTACGGTATAAGAAGAGTAAAGACCATCCCACTTGATTCCATAAGTACTCATCATTTTGGAAAGGTACTTCATAGGCATTCCAATGTATCCCTTAGTGGAAGTTACCACAGCTTGAGCTGTCAGACTCTGAGAGATAGAGCCGAACTTGAAGCCATTAAGAGCGAATTGCCAGAAGCCTTGCGCGGTCACAGGCACGTAGTGAGGCTTGACTCCCTGTTCCTCCGTAAGACATTTCTGTCCCCAAAGGTGGACACCTTCGCAACCGTCGAGACCAAATGTGAGAGAGAAAATCTTGCTTTTATAGTGCTGCAAGAATTTATAGGGGAAGAACGTGTCGGGATGACGTTGAAGAGAAGGCCATCCAAGTCCCATGATAGCACCCTCACCACCTTTGAGATAATCATGCCCAGCAGTAGAGTTTCTATAAATAAAAGTAACATTGTGGACAGTGAAAGGATCTTGTTGCGGAAAATCCGACTAAAATTTATATTTATTTAAATCGAACGTATTAAGGTGCAATTTACCTTAATTGTGTCACGCGCGATGTTGTCAGAGACTCTGATATAGCTCTTCGACAGATTAGGATTGTAGCATGTCCATATTTCGTCTGGTTCAGCGGGAGGTGTTGTATCATAGCACATCAAAATTTCTAAGTCACCCTTCGTCAAGTCGATCTTGAATTCAGGTCTTTGTTGATTTCCACTGCCCATTTGTACATGAAGTGAAAGAAGAGATACGTCGTTGGGGTCGTGATGAAAGTGGTTAGCTTTTCTTAAAATAAAAATTGCGGAATGGTAAAGACAAATGATGGTTTACTTCGGAAGATTACGCTTCATCTTAACGTTCATCTGGCTCGGATGCGTGAAGAGGAGAGCGGAGCAGATGCCCAAAAGGGCGATGAGCAGGAAACACCTCAACATGCTGCCTGGACTGATGTTCCGTTGGTTGGAATCTGCTTAAAAAAGAAAAGTTCAACGGTGATCACCGTTGATAAGAAAAAAATTAAAAAGGGCGTTCTGCTATCAAACACAGCAGCATGAGGTTGCTCGTGACCGATGCAAGCTGTACGTAATGTTTGATGCTTTCCCGAAGTTCAAAGTTTCCAATTTACATTCTTAAGCATAAGGATGCTCCAACATGTTTGTATGTACATCTAAAGTTCATGTTCTAATCAATCAAATTGTTCTGAAAAGACATATGATCGCGTCCACTTATCAGTAGTGCATTAACGGACTGCCCTACCTATCATTTGGAGTTTAATATTCTCCATGTGACTTCTCCTGATGAGCGCTTTAATCGAAACGGAGTAAATTAAATCAACGTCTGTTTTCATGTTTCCACTTAAAGAGATGAACGGTGAACGATTTTGGATTATCTCAAAAAATCTGAAATGCTTTTTGATGAGCGCTTTTATTGTAATGGTTTATATCAGCGTCTGTTTGCACTTTTTTAAAAGCGCCATCAACTTTACAAACCGTCAATAGTCGTTTATCGCCATGAAGCTTCTTCTCACAATGCTCTTATTCGGTTTTCTTTCAACCTCTGTAAATTCATGTGACGAGTGTGACAGCAACGGCTGTTACTGGCAAGACGGCGCGATTTGGTCTTCAGGTTTTTGCAAACAAGGATACTATGTACGCGAAGACGTGGAAGCAGCCAGAAGCCACGTTGAACAACCCTTTTATTTGGACTTTCTTCAACATTGTTGAATACTGTTGTCCTTCAAAGCACTCTTAAAGGAATTTTTACTGATTTAACGATTGTTTATTGAGTGAAATTAACATGTCAATGTATTAGTGGTAAAGCCGATTCTCTTCTCATCAAAGTCAAATGTCATACACTGCGCTTGCATGAGTGGGATTCCAAAATACCATTCGGGGCCGAATCCGTTCGTTTTTGAGTCCTCAAAGTTAACCACACATCGTTGATTCGGAAGACGCTTCTTCTTGTAGATGTACTGATCAGGTTGGATAGTGATAGTGGTTCCTTGGATCATGATCTTAAAATCGGGAAGGCCGGTGACATCACAGTTGACACTGTAAGAGTTGTAAAGGCCATCCCACTGAATTCCATAGGTGTTCATCATCTTGCTAAGGTATTTCTTAGGCATTCCGATGTATCCCTTCGTTGAAGTGACCACAGCTTGAGCGTTAAGGGTCTGAGAGATTGAACCAAATTTGAATCCAAGAAGAGCGAATTGCCAGAAGCCTTGAGAGGTTACAGGAACGTAGTGAGGTTTCTGACCGGATTCAACGTCCGTACAGTCCTCTCCCCAGAAGTGCGCTCCTGCACAACCGAACATCAACGAAAACATATTCTTCAGTTTGTAGTGCTTAAGCAACGTCTGTACAAAGTAGGTTTTGGGAGAGCGAGCAAGAGAAGGCCAACTAAGACCGAGAATTCCTCCTTTAGCAGTTTCAGCATCGTGATATCCTGGTTTGAATTTCGTAATGAATGTGGTGTTTGGATAGCTGAAGGGATCAATATCCGGAGTATACGACTAAAACACGCGTTCAGCAAGTAACTTAAGCAGATTTCTTACGTGTATTGTATCCATAGCTGTGTTATTAGACAGCTGAACGAACGTTTTCGACAAATTTGGGTTATAACATCGGTTGGAGAATCCTTCTGGAGGAGCGTGAGTGTCATTGCAAATGAAAAGTTCCAGGTCGCCACTGGCCAGATCGAGCATCAATTGGGGTGATTGAGAGTCATCAGCTCCGACCAGGGCGTACCAGAAAAATGCGCCTTTAGGGTCATGAATATCTGCACTAAATAGGTTTAAAAGGGTTACGGGTGTGTCAACGATGTATAGTAAGTGGTTACCTAAAGAGAGGACCTGGGTCATGACGGCCTATTGCAATGCCAATAACACCAAAGCTTAAAAGGAGGATGAAGATCGCACGATTAAGCATAATGATTAAACCGATTTTTCTTGTCTACAGGGTGTTAAATAGATGGTCACCTTATCAGTCGCGCTGCAAAGTGAAACTGCACATATCACCTGCTTCTTTAACCCCAAGAATGTGATCATTTGTGCTTATTGCAGCGCTCATAAACTTTGAGATGCTTTTTTTTGTTGTTTTGATCGATGAACAGTCCGACATCCAAGACGCTGGTATTGAACCAAACGGGATTCGTTGCTGTGGCAGGTTAATTTTCTAGCATTGCATAGCTAAAAGATAGCAATGCCAACATCTTAAAGGATAGCGTGGGCTTTTAGACAAATTCTGCCATTTATATATCAATGGAATCAATTAATTCAGTCTTTTCGTTTATAGGTCCTTTCGTTCTACACTTACAATCTACAAATCCAATCATGAAGCTTCTTCTCGTCTCTACGTTGCTATTCGCCCTTCTCTGTTGTTCTGCCTATAAGATCGACTCAAATGGGTGTTACTGGAATGAGCTCAACTTTTGGGAGTCCACGATGTGTCATACAGGATTCTACGAGAAGGACTGGAAAAGGGGAACCGCTACATGGAACAATCCGTTCAACTTCCTTTGGACTAAATATGAATATTGCTGTCCGTATTGATAATTTTGATGATTATGTTCAAATGATAAGCATTTTGCTAAGATAAATTATGTAAATTGGATTGTGTACAAAAAGTTGGCTCAAGTTGCCTGATGAAAACCTGAAAACTGAGCTTAAAAACGGTTTAGTTTGTTGCTTGTCTTTCCTGTTTATCATTTTAATTCTTTAGATTGATGAAATCAATTAATGCCATCATCCTCCTCTTCTGTATTTTGATGAAATCAATTAATTCCGCCTTTAGATAAATTCTCTTTTAAAAGCAATTTCCTTCTCAGACTCATTACTATCAACATGAAGCTTTTCCTCGTCTGTGTGCTTATTTTCGCTTTTCTGCCTGTGACTGTTTTGGCTTCTGAAGACGACGGGTGCTATTGGATTTATCTGAGTTTTTGGCAGGCAGGTGAATGTCCGGAAGGAACTTATGTTAAGAAGTGGAAACGAGGAGAATCAACGTTCGCAGATCCGCTTGGATTCATTTGGTTCAAATATGAATATTGCTGCCCTGTCAAAACGTTGTGATCATTTATGATTTTATTTATGAATTAAAAATTAAATGACCAACATAAGTAAAAATCTTTTTTGTTTGTATTTCTCCACGATAGGATGCATGATCCTCTCCGATTGCAGTTGTTTATTGGCTTCAATTCATTCAAACTGGTCAAAAGGTAGGTTCTTGAAGAACTCAAGTGCGTCATCCATAGCACACTTTCCTCTTGCCAACATTTTCTCCAATTTTGGTTCATTAAGAGCGGCTTCCTCTTCGGTCCACTCCTGGTTGGGGAACACAAAGGAACCAATGATCATCACTGCTAGTGCTTGAACAACGAAATTTGCTTCAAAAGCTTGTTTGATCTGCATAATCATAATAAACTATAATATCCAACTAACATTCTTACCTTCTCAAAAGTGACGTCCAAGGTTATCCCTTCTTTTTTAAGCAGCTTCACCAACGTGTCGTAATAGTACTGTAACACTTGGTACTGATATTCTCTTCTAACGTCTCCATCGACGCATAAAACTAGAATTCTGGTTAAATCGCTTGTCATACAGCCTTCATGAATGCTTTGCCAATCGAGAATAGCGGCTACTTCATTGGAAACAGACCCATCTGATTCAGTTTTCCATAATATGTTGTTTGACCACATATCGCCGTGGGTTAGGACAGCGGGAAGTCCTAAAATCTAAGCTTTTATGCAACAAGTACAGGAAGAGTCTTACCCAAATCTTTATAAACACCATAAGTAGAATATCTAAGGAACTTCTTGTTGTTTGAAAACGTTTTTAAGGTTTCTATTCCTTCGTCAAAGACGCCTGGTTTGTACTTCTTTAATTTCTCGAAACCGCCTTCGTAGAAGTCGGCTTCATTGAACCATTCGAGAATGTCCGTATTGAACTTGCCCATCCACTGCTGAGAAGGGAGACAAAGGACGTACTTGTGGAAGTGCGCGATGTAGGTGGCCATATTAAACATCTGAAAAAGTTGATATAGATTCGCCAAGTGTCAATGATCAGGACGGTCATTAGCCAAGATAAACAAATAAGATCAAGTAATCTTTTAGAGATCTGACGAATCAGAAAAGATGATAGTTCATCTCTTTCTTTTCTGTTAG
>KI640970.1:0-15163 GCA_000505645.1 Steinernema monticolum
TACATGCATTTAATCCTTACTGATTTGGCTAAAGAACGAGCAAACATATTTACCAGCTTTCACAACAACACATATAACACATATTTCACAACAACACAACACATATTCACAACAAGACATACTGTTCAGGTATTTTGATCGCAGAGTTCTTTTGAAAATGGGCCAGTAGTTGATGCTTTCGTCTTTAGGAACGCTAATTTCCGTAAAGTTAACATCGTTGACACGATGCGTGTCCAATTTATCTATTTCGAGTGTGGACAATTCATGCAGAGACAGTTTCAGTGGTTCTTTTAGAAGAGGACTATCATCGATAAACTGGTTTTCGAAAAAAGAAGCGAATGGTTTTGGAAGAAACAGCCTCCAAACTTCGCTCCAAGGTCCTTTTAGATGCAACAGTTTCACAATGTCCTCAAGTCGAACGGGAATGTTTGCGATGATGTCGTAAGGCAAATCGGCCAAGTCGTTTGACATATCTCACAAAGAACAATTAATATAGTCATATAATACATTTATTTATGTGAACGAATTGCATTGCATACCTTTATGGAGTGCATTATAACGTTGTGTAGTTGGAAATGCATGACATACTTTTGCCTTTGCGGTCCCACGAGTGTCTGCGAATGTCTAACAAAATTATAGCCTTGAAAAAGCAAAATGTCTAGTTAAGAATTTCCGATAATCTTGAAAAGATATTTGGAATGTTGCATGAAAACGATAGAAAAGAAATCAATGAAAAAAGAGCAATTTTTATGGGCCGTTAACCTGACTGATGTATGTAAATGTCCTGCAGCGGTTATACACATTCACGTTCTTCTCATACTGAAAAGATCGCCTATTGTTCGTTTCCCTTCTAAATGGAAAGCAAGAACCAACCCAAAGGCATCAATCAGTCGGCCGTAGCTATCAATGATGACTCTTATTTAGTTGAAGAACTCGCCATAGCTCTCCCACATACCATACCCGACGAGACAGAGCATCCTCCCTTACCATTGATCTTTACCGTTCCAAAATGGAATATCAACTGCGATGAAATACGGATGCACAATGCACTGATAGACAATAATCTCAGTTTTTCTCCTTACATTCACATTCCTGACTATCCTCTTCAGTACTATTGTCCTCTTTGCAGAGAAGCAGTGAAACCCGAAGTGGACTATTACTTTGGCACCAAGGCGTGGTTCTGGTTCTTGTTAATTGGGATCTTGTAAGCTAAACAAACGTCAACATCATGAGAATAAGAGTAATTTAGGACTGTCTTCTTGTTGAATTGGATTGTTTGTTATGTCAACTATTGGAAGGTTTGTTAAGGCTGTAATTTAGCTGTAAAACGCTTTCAGAGCACTAAGCATCACTGTCCAAAGTGCCGGTACTACTTTGGAATTCACCAGCAATAAAGCGTAAGGCTTAAGAAATCCGAAATCCGTAGATTAGTTGTGATGTTGTATGCAGTTAAATGAATAAATAAATTGATCTGTAAAGTACCGTAATCCGCACTGTACCAACTGAACACGATTCGCAGTCTCATCTCATGTGCGACCAGACAGTTTTTGCCTTTGCCTATATCACCGCTTTCATTTCACTTTAACTGACTACGTGATGTGGTGGTTTGTGCTTATCTGCGCGACTGTTTTATCAACTGTTGGTTTACTCCCTTCATTTCCGCTTCTATGTCGTTATTTTAGGCTTCTGCTAAGGTCGTCCCCGTCAATGAAACCGACGTTGAAGAAATAATTCAGAGCTTCAAATGCGATCGATTCGAAAACGGTACTTACTCCTCGGAGTTAATTGATCTTGTGCGAGTACCCGTTGTCGAAGAAATCGTTCTTCCCGTGCTAATCTTCGTTGATGACATGAGACTTCCCCAATTGAAGGTAAATAACCATTTGTTTGTGGAATTTACAATCTGTTTTCAGCGTGAAGCAATTAGATACGCCACCGATAAAGTGATATGCCGACTCTTCCATCATTCATTTGGATTTTGGATCAAAATGATCGAAATTTCAAGAAGCGGTCATAGTCGGATCGTTACCATCCATGTACACAAGATGAAAGAGGTTTTCAAGATTCTGAGGGAGCGGAGACGAATTGCCCTTGAAGCAGGTACGCTATTTCACTTGACGATTCATTTTCAACGTTATTTTTCAGTCCATCCTGAAGGATTTTCCACGATTAACGCTACAGTAAACTGCACAGAGCACATTGAAGCAGCGATGAACCTCTTTAATTCCGACGTCGATCAACAACTTTGGCTCGAATATAGTATTACTGCGAAGGTCTTTCTTTTGTTCGATGAAGGGGAAAATAGATGTTCTCTCGATGATTCGTTGCGTAAGCTAATTGTCATCTTCTATTCTATAGTATTCTCTTTAAGTGAACTCTGGTTGGTCTACTCAAGTCACAGAAGTCGGTGATCCGCCGGTGTATTTGGGAACCTATCGGCTTTGGGAAAATGTTCTCAGTGAATGTAAGTTGCGATTTATTACTTCGACTTCCTAAATGGTATTTTTAGTTGATGACACTCTCATAGTCCAGTGGATTTATAAAGATGTCAGTCGAGTCACCGAAAAGCTCAAAAAAGCGGAAAGAAACAATGCAATCAAGCGAGTTACGCTGGAAAATTTCCAGCAAGGTTTATCTCATTCATATTCATTGGATCGTGAAAGGTCAGTTCTCTTGGTGATTTATTACATATCGTTGAAAATGTAATTTTTAGATGGATGGCCACAGCGTCAATTACAAATGGAATCTGTTTGCTTCTCTCTGTGATTTTCTTGTTGTTCTCGTCATGCTTCGCCTGCCTAATAGGTCTCATACAAGATGATCATTTGCAAACTTGTAAGAATCAAAGTTGAAAATGAGCATTTCAAGATTTTCGGTTTTTAGATAATCGAGCGAGACGTCATCGCTTGGGTGTGAACATTAATGGGCGATTTGTTCGTCTTGTGCCCGGTGAACAATTTCCCGCGGACCTCGGATTTTAATAAAGTCACTGGTTTAATATATTATGTTTCATTCATTTTAAAAGATTGGCTATTTTTGGACCTCATGGATTCCACAGAGAGTGGGGGAGGGGCGTTTGTTTCCTTGTGAATATGAGACCATTACAAAATGGATTGTGTTCTGCCACGATTCTTTGTCATGCATTTTCACCCCGCTCGCGCCGTTCTTGCATTTGCAGAGTCGTTGCCGAGGATTTCATCGTTATTATAGGAACGCTCCCTGGGAATTTTTGTCGTGTGTCGACTCGACTACATGGGATAGCGATTGTGTTTGTGATAGCGATTTTGCGAGATAAACGTTTGGAAGACCGCTGTCTAAGCAAACTGCAATATTTGCGATTTTCACATTTTTTTTGAACGATATTTGAGTTCGCGCGAATTTGATGTCTCACATCGACTACATGGGGTCTTATGCTATATGTGTTTGTGATAATGATTTTGCGAGGTATACGTTTGGAAGATCGCTGTCAGTTAAACTGCAAGGTTGATTTTGAATATTTGCGATTTTCACATTTGAACGATCTTTGAGTTCGCGCAGATTCGATGTCTCACAACGACTAACCTGAGCTTATGAGCACTGAAATTTGGCGGAGACGATTTGAGGAGATTCGAAAATGTTAAAAAACGCATCGCTCTTGAAGTTTTTTTTATGCATTGTTTTCCGTGGAACTTTTGGATATAGTTGTATTTGTTTGGATGATTGTGTTCACAGACCCTTGTTTAGATAAGCTCTCTCGATACTGTCACTCTCACTCTTTGGATTTTGTTTTCGGCGTGGTTGTTTACGTGCGTGGTAGTTATGGCAACGTTTCGGGTTTTTTTTTTGTTGTTTACGTCTGTCGTGGTTATGGCGATGTCTCGAGTAGTTTTTAAGTGTTATTTACTATATTGCAACATTTACTTGTTTCAGGATGAACTCCTCCACGCCTCCAGCCAAGTTGCCGGAAAGTGTACTTTCCGACAAGGCGAAAAAATGGCGCCAACTTCAGTCGAAGCGGTACGCCGACAAAAGAAAGTTCGGGTTCGTGGACACGGCGAAGGAAGACATGCCCGCAGGTAATTTTATTGTAATTTGATGATCTGTACAATTGATTATTTTAGAACACGTCAGAAAAATCGTCAGGGACCATGGCGACATGACCTCCAAGAAATATCGTCACGACAAGCGAGTCTACCTGGGAGCGCTCAAGTATATGCCGCACGCCATCCTGAAGCTTATGGAGAACATGCCGATGCCATGGGAGCAGATCCGGGATTGCAACGTATTGTACCACATTACTGGTGCAATTACGTTTGTGAACGAAATCCCCAGAGTCATTGAACCGGTGTTCTTGGCTCAATGGGGCACAATGTGGATCATGATGCGTCGCGAGAAGCGCGATCGCCGTCACTTCAAGAGGATGCGGTTTCCTCCCTTCGACGATGAAGAACCCCCACTGGACTACGCCGACAACATCCTGGACGTCGAACCTCTGGAAGCCATTCAGCTGGACTTGGACCCCGAAGAAGATGTTGCTGTCAGCGAATGGTTCTACGAACACAAGCCGTTGGCAAAGACAAGATTTGTCAACGGAGAGACATACCGGAAATGGGCCTTCTCCATTCCAATGATGGCGAACCTGTACCGCCTCGCGAACACCCTGCTGACGGATCTGGTGGACGACAACTATTTCTATCTCTTCGACATGCGATCATTCTTCACAGCCAAGGCGTTGAACGTCGCTATTCCTGGAGGACCGAAATTTGAACCGCTGATTAAGGATCAGAACGTTCAGTATGTTATGGAAAGCTTTGAACACTAATTTATTTGTTTTTTTCAGAGATGAAGATTGGAACGAATTCAACGACATCAATAAGGTCATCATTAGAGCACCGATCCGGACGGAGTACAGGATCGCGTTCCCGTTCATGTACAACAACCTTATCAACGCTCTGCCGGTGCAAGTATCGTGGTACCACTCGCCATCAGTCGTCTTCATCAAGACTGAAGACACTGATTTGCCTGCATTCTATTTCGATCCGTTGATCAACCCCATCGCGCAGCGAACAACAGAAAAGGTTAGTTTTTTAATTATGATACCGGTGGCAATTTCAAAATAAATTGTGATAATGAAGAAAGTGAATTTATGGTCACGCTTGTATTGCCTAAATTAAACGCGTTAAGGCGCTCGGATGAGCATTTAAGGCTATTCGAGAGAATTTTTACGTGGAATAATCTTTTATAATTTAGAGCTACGAGCCATTGCCGGAAGATGAGGAGATGGATGAGTTTTCTCTTCCAGAAGACTTTGAAGAGCTGTTTGAAGATGTTGATCTGTTCACAGACAACACTGCTAATGGAATTGCTTTGATGTGGGCGCGACGCCCGTTCAACCTGCGATCCGGAAGAACACGTCGTGCATTGGACGTACCGCTTGTTAAGACATGGTATAAAGAACATTGTCCAGCTGGTAATTTTTCTGTGAATGATATGTATTTTATAATTCTTATTTTTAGGCATGCCTGTCAAGGTCCGTGTTTCGTACCAGAAGTTGCTGAAGGTATTTGTCCTCAACGCTCTGAAGCATCGTCCTCCGAAACCACAGAAGAAACGCTACTTGTTCCGGTCATTTAAGGCAACAAAGTTTTTCCAGTCCACAACGCTCGATTGGGTTGAAGCCGGTCTTCAAGTGCTCCGTCAGGGATACAACATGCTGAATCTGCTCATCCATAGAAAGAACTTGAATTATCTTCATTTGGATTACAACTTCAACTTAAAGCCTGTGAAGACGCTGACCACCAAGGAACGTAAGAAGTCTCGTTTTGGAAATGCGTTCCATTTGTGTCGTGAAAAACTTCGCCTGACGAAGTTAGTCATCGACGCACATGTACAGTACCGTCTTAACAACGTTGACGCATACCAGGTAATCCAATTGTTTCTGATAAGGGTTCTATTTCTTGCTTTTTCAGCTGGCTGATGGTCTACAATATATTTTCTCCCACGTAGGACAACTGACGGGAATGTACCGCTATAAGTACAAACTTATGCGTCAAGTCCGCATGTGCAAAGATTTAAAGCACGTCATCTACTACCGCTTCAACACTGGTCCTGTAGGAAAGGGTCCTGGATGTGGTTTCTGGGCACCAGGATGGCGAGTGTGGTTGTTCTTCATGAGAGGAATAACTCCTTTATTGGAGCGTTGGCTGGGCAACTTGTTGTCGCGCCAGTTCGAAGGTCGCCATTCTAAGGGAGTCGCCAAGACCGTCACGAAGCAACGAGTTGAATCGCATTTCGACCTGGAACTCCGTGCTGCCGTAATGCATGACATCCTTGACATGATGCCAGAAGGAATAAAGCAGAACAAGGCGCGTGTAATTCTCCAACATTTGAGCGAAGCCTGGCGTTGCTGGAAAGCCAACATCCCCTGGAAAGTTCCTGGATTGCCTACTCCGGTAGAAAACATGATACTCCGGTACGTAAAAGCCAAGGCCGACTGGTGGACGAATTCGGCTCACTACAACCGTGAAAGAGTGCGCCGTGGTGCGACCGTCGACAAGACGGTGTGCAAAAAGAACCTCGGGCGCTTAACGCGTTTGTATCTTAAGGTAAAGTGTCTTTTCACGTAAAATGTTCTGATGGTAGTTATATATTTCAGGCCGAACAAGAACGCCAACACAACTATTTGAAGGACGGACCGTACGTTAGTGCTGAAGAGGCTGTAGCCATCTACACGACAACGGTCCATTGGCTGGAGAGTCGCCGATTCGCTCCAATACCGTTCCCTCCTCTCTCGTATAAACACGATACGAAACTCCTTATATTGGCGCTCGAACGGTTAAAGGAGGCTTATTCGGTAAAGAATCGTCTGAACCAGAATCAGCGTGAAGAATTGGCGCTGATCGAACAAGCATACGACAATCCGCACGAAGCTTTGTCACGAATCAAGAGACACATGCTTACGCAGCGTGCTTTCAAAGAAGTTGGAATTGAATTCATGGATCTCTACACTAGCTTAATTCCGGTATACGAAATCGAACCTCTCGAGAAGGTCACCGACGCCTATTTGGACCAGTATTTGTGGTATGAAGCAGATAAACGAAGACTGTTCCCGTCTTGGATCAAGCCCGGTGATTCTGAGCCCCCTCCACTTCTCACGTACAAATGGTGTCAGGGACTGAACAACTTGAAAGATGTTTGGGAGACCGCCGAAGGCGAATGCAATGTGATGATGGAATCCAAACTGGAGAAGCTCTATGAGAAAATGGATTTGACCTTGCTTAATCGACTTCTCAGGTAATTTTTCGAGTATCAATCAAGCTTTAAAGAAATTGTATTCAGATTGATCGTAGATCACAACATTGCTGATTACATGACGGCGAAGAACAACGTCTTAATAAACTACAAGGACATGAACCACACCAATTCGTTCGGAATCATCCGAGGTCTCCAGTTCGCGTCTTTCATTGTGCAGTATTATGGCCTGATGCTCGACTTGTTGATTCTCGGTCTTCGTCGCGCAAGTGAGATCGCCGGACCCCCTCAGTGTCCAAATGAGTTCCTGACATTCCAAGACACTGAAACTGAGATTGGGCATCCTATTCGGATGTACTGCCGTTACATCGATAAAGTCTGGATATTCCTCAGGTTTGTCATTTCTTTTTAATTGGGTTTATTTTATTCACAAGTTTAGATTTTCCAACGAAGAGTCACGAGATCTGATCCAGCGCTATCTTACCGAACACCCCGATCCAAACAACGAGAATATTGTCGGCTACAACAATAAGAAGTGTTGGCCACGCGACGCACGTATGCGGTTAATGAAGCATGATGTCAATCTCGGACGTGCCGTCTTCTGGGACATTAAGAACAGATTGCCGCGTTCCATCACAACAGTCGAATGGGAGAACTCCTTCGTCTCCGTCTACAGCAAGGACAATCCAAATCTGCTCTTTGATATGAGCGGTTTTGAATGCAGAATCTTACCCAAATGTCGTATGGCCATTGACGAACCGACCCACAAGGATGGTGTGTGGAATCTCCAGAATGAAGTTACAAAGGAGAAGACGGCTCAATGCTTTGTGAAGGTTGACGAGGAATCGATTTTGAAGTTCCACAATCGCATTAGACAAATTTTGATGTCTTCTGGATCAACTACGTTTACCAAGATTGTCAACAAATGGAACACCGCACTGATTGGCTTGATGACATATTTCCGTGAAGCTGTTGTCAACACTCAGGAATTGTTGGAACTTCTCGTTAAATGCGAGAACAAGATCCAAACTCGAATCAAGATTGGTTTGAACTCGAAGATGCCAGCTCGTTTCCCACCCGTTGTGTTTTACACTCCAAAGGAGATCGGAGGGTTGGGTATGTTGTCAATGGGACACGTGCTCATCCCTCAATCGGATTTGCGATGGATGAAGCAGACAGACGCAGGAGGCGTCACTCACTTCCGAAGTGGAATGACTCACGATGAGGACCAAGTAATTCCTAACTTGTACCGCTACATTCAGGTTTGTTAACTTTACGTTTTGCTTTTACATTTACAAGTTTCAGCCATGGGAAGCAGAGTTCATTGACTCCCAGCGTGTCTGGGCCGAGTATGCATTGAAGCGCCAAGAAGCGAACGCTCAGAATCGTCGCTTAACTTTGGAGGACTTAGACGACAGTTGGGATCGAGGAATTCCCAGAATCAACACACTTTTCCAAAAGGACCGTCACACTCTAGCGTATGATAAAGGGTGGCGTGTGCGCACGGAGTTTAAGGCCTACCAGATTCTGAAGCAGAATCCTTTCTGGTGGACACATCAGCGACATGATGGAAAACTTTGGAACCTGAATAATTACCGTACCGATATGATTCAAGCTCTCGGTGGTGTGGAAGGAATTCTCGAGCATACTCTTTTCCGCGGAACTTACTTCCCAACATGGGAAGGTCTCTTCTGGGAACGTGCCTCCGGATTTGAAGAATCGATGAAGTTCAAGAAGCTCACCAACGCGCAGCGCTCTGGTTTGAATCAGATTCCAAACAGGCGTTTTACTTTGTGGTGGTCACCAACAATCAACAGAGCCAACGTATGTATTATTGGAACTAGTGACTCCTTAATGTTTAGTTTATGTTTAGGTGTACGTTGGTTTCCAAGTCCAGCTCGATTTAACCGGTATTTTCATGCACGGAAAAATCCCAACATTGAAGATTTCGCTGATCCAAATCTTCAGAGCTCACTTGTGGCAGAAGATTCATGAGTCCGTTGTGATGGATCTGTGCCAAGTGTTTGACCAGGAATTGGATGCTCTTGAAATCCAAACGGTGCAGAAAGAAACCATCCATCCCCGAAAATCTTACAAGATGAATAGTTCCTGCGCGGACATTCTACTGTTCGCTCAGTACAAGTGGCAGGTGTCGCGCCCGTCGTTAATGGCCGATTCAAAGGATGTCATGGACAACACAACAACACAGAAGTACTGGCTGGATGTACAACTGAGATGGGGTGACTACGATTCTCATGACGTTGAGCGCTATTCGCGTGCGAAGTTCCTGGATTACACAACGGACAATATGTCCATCTACCCGAGTCCCACCGGATTGATGATCGCCATCGACTTGGCTTACAACCTGTACAGGTATTGTTTTTAATCTTTTTAATCTATTGTAAAAATTTGTTATTTTCAGTGCTTATGGAAATTGGTTCCCAGGCATGAAGCCTTTGATTCGACAGGCGATGGCGAAGATCATTAAGGCCAATCCTGCCTTTTATGTTCTTCGAGAACGTATCCGCAAAGGTCTTCAGTTGTACTCGTCGGAACCTACGGAGCCATACTTGACATCGCAGAACTATGGAGAACTCTTCAGTAATCAGATCATCTGGTTCGTCGATGACACGAATGTGTACCGTGTAACGATCCACAAGACGTTCGAGGGAAACCTTACCACGAAGCCAATCAACGGTGCAATCTTTATCTTCAATCCGCGTACTGGGCAGCTGTTCTTGAAGATAATTCACACCAGTGTCTGGGCCGGGCAGAAGCGCCTCAGTCAATTGGCGAAGTGGAAGACTGCGGAAGAAGTCGCTGCCTTGATTCGCTCCCTTCCTGTTGAGGAACAACCGCGTCAAATCATCGTCACCAGAAAGGCCATGTTGGATCCTCTGGAAGTTCACTTGCTGGACTTCCCGAACATCGTCATTAAGGGTTCTGAGCTGATGCTCCCCTTCCAAGCCATCATGAAAGTGGAGAAGTTTGGCGATCTCATCCTCAAGGCCACGGAACCGCAAATGGTTCTCTTCAACCTGTATGACGATTGGCTGAAGACCATCTCGAGCTACACTGCATTCTCGCGTGTTATCTTGATCATGCGTGGAATGCATATCAATCCTGACAAGACGAAAGTCATTTTGAAGCCTGACAAGACGAGCGTTACCGAACCGCATCACATTTGGCCATCACTCACGGACGATGAATGGATCAAGGTTGAACTGGCTCTGAAGGACATGATTCTCGCGGACTACGGAAAGAAGAACAATGTCAACGTCGCTTCATTGACGCAAAGTGAAGTTCGTGATATCATCTTGGGTATGGAAATTTCGGCCCCGTCTCAACAACGACAACAGATTGCCGACATTGAGAAGCAGACGAAGGAACAGAGTCAAGTCACCGCGACAACAACGCGCACTGTCAACAAGCATGGTGATGAAATCATCTCCGCCACTACTTCGAACTTTGAAAGTCAAACCTTCTCGTCGCGCACTGAATGGCGAATTCGTGCCATCAGTGCGACAAATTTGCATCTGCGAACGCAACACATCTATGTGAACTCTGACGACGTCAAGGACACCGGCTTCACTTATATTCTTCCGAAGAACATTCTCAAGAAGTTCATAACCATTGCTGACCTCAGAACACAGATTGCTTGCTACATGTACGGTGTTTCTCCCCCCGATAACCCGCAAGTTAAGGAAATCCGCTGCATCGTTATGCCGCCGCAATGGGGTACTCACCAGAATGTCAATTTGCCTAATAATTTGCCGACCCATGAATTTTTGAAGGATTTGGAGCCTCTGGGGTGGTACGTTAACCGAAATTTTTTCAGTTACTTTATTATTCTATTTCCAGGATGCACACGCAGCCAAACGAATTGCCACAGTTATCGCCCCAAGATGTGAGTACTCATGCGAAGATTCTCACCGACAACGAATCCTGGGATGGTGAAAAGACGGTCGTCATCACGTGCAGCTTCACACCCGGATCGGTCTCTCTGACTTCGTACAAGCTGACTCCCAGTGGATACGAATGGGGTCGCCAAAACACCGACAAGGGTAATAATCCCAAAGGATATCTTCCGTCGCACTATGAGAAAGTGCAAATGTTGTTGTCGGACAGGTTCCTTGGCTTCTACATGGTACCGAATCAAGGAGTGTGGAACTACAACTTCATGGGTAAGTAATTCATCGTGCTATTTATTGACTGAAAGTCTTGTTTTAGGTATGCGTCATGATGTCAATATGAAGTACGATCTGGCCTTATCGGCTCCAAAGGAGTTCTACCATGAGGATCATCGTCCAGTCCACTTCCACAACTTCAAGACAATCGACGATCCGACCGGACTCAGCACAGCCGACCGAGAGGACTACTTCGCGTAAAGCGAGTTTGTTTATTTGTTATCTTTTCTTCCGTTGTGAATAAACTATTTGAAATGTGATATTCCTTTTTTATTTTCACGTTGTCATCGTCAAGTACTGGCTCTTCTTGACATAAAGTGCTTTCTTAAAGTGCCATCTGTAGGGTTTTCGAGGCTCATCGATGGATGAGCAAAATTAGAACTCATTTGACACTATGGCGGCTGTTCGAGATCCGAAGAAGAAGGCGAAGGTTAGCAGTTGCGTTGAATTTTTGGGGTTATTCTTATGTTTAGATCTCAATGATCATTCGAGAAGAGAGTGAACCTATGCATCGGGCTTCTGTGAATGCGGTTCAGTTCGATCGTCAGACTGGAAGGTTGTTCACCGCTGGATCTGATACAGTTGTGCGAGTGTGGAATACTTCGCATTTGAACGTCTCTGTAAGTGGGGTGGGATGCACTATCACTATATCTTACTATCGCTATCAGTCACTTTCACTATCCTATTGTCTGCTGATTTAATCATTTGTTTGGTATGGCTTTCAGGACACCCATCCCATTGACGTAAACGATGCCAACCAGAGAAGACGCTTCCTACGAGACCGTTACATCCAATCGATGGAACACCATACAGATTGGGTGAATGACATCATCTTATGTTGTCAAGGAAGGAATTGTACGTTCGACGGAAATGTTCCCCTTCTTACGTCTTTGAATTTTAGTGATATCCGCTTCTTCCGATACTACCGTGAAAGTATGGAATGCGCAGAAAGGCTTTTGCATGTCAACGTTGAGAACTCATAAAGTAAGAAACTTATCGTGTGCTTGGTTACATAAAACTTTGATTTTCAGGATTACGTGAAAGCTCTAGCGTATGCTAAGGATGTTGAGCAAGTCGCGAGCGCAGGATTTGATCAGTCGATTTACATGTGGGATGTGGGAACATTGACGAAGCTTACGGCATTGAACAATACAGTCACAAGTGTGTTCCTCCATATCGTGCATTGTACTAACGCCTTTGTTCAGCATCATCTCTGAATGGCAACAAAGATAGTATCTACGCGCTCGCAATGAACTCAACTGGCACTCTCGTTGTTTCCGGATCAACTGAGAAGGTCCTTAGAGTGTGGGATCCGCGTTCCTGTATGAAAATCATGAAGCTCAGAGGTCACACGGACAACGTGAAGGCGATTGTAATGAACAGAGATGGAACTCAGTGTGTGTCAGCTAGCAGTGATGGAACAATTCGATTGTGGAGTATTGGTCAGCAAAGGTGTATCGTCTCTCATCAGTGTCATTTGGAAGGAGTATGGGCGCTCCAAGCCGATTCCTCCTTTTCGTACGTCTATTCTGGGGGTAGAGACAGACGAGTTTATCGCACTGCCTTGAATGACTGCATGAATTCGAAGTTGATGTTTGTGGAGAGCGCTCCAGTACAGAAGCTTCATCTCACTGATCCCGATTACCCAAGATCGATCTGGGCGGCGACCATGAGCTCAACCGTAAAGCGCTGGCCTTTGAAGGCCGATTATGATGAAGCTCCTGAAGAAGATGGACAGTATTATGAGAGTTGTCAGGTTGAAGCGCCAGACATGATCATCCCGGGTAAGACTTTGTTGTCATTAACATAAGCATATTAATTTCTTATCGTTTAAGGAGCTCCCAGTATACGACAACATGTAGTACTGAATGATAAGCGGCACATTGTTACAAAGGACGGCGAAAATCACGTAGCGGTGTGGGATGTTCTACAGGCAAAGAAGGTTGCAGACCATGGCCGACGTCCCATGGAAGAAGTATGCAAGGAATACTTTAAAAAAATATTTGTCCCAAGTTGGTTTACTGTTGATCTCAAATCCGGGGTAGGTCAACTCAACTTCTTTATTGATATGTTTTAATTGACTTGCTTTTAGCAACTGCAAATCACATTAGACGAAAGCGACTTTTTCTCAGCGTGGGTGCCTGCAAAAGATTCTGGCTTTCCTGGAGGTCAAACTGAGAACAAGAGTTTGTTTATTGTCTTTTTCCTTGAAAATGTAATGATGTTTGTATTAGTTAATTATGGTGGTATGGTACTTCGATCGCTATTCGAGTTATGGCCGCGATCATGTCCTGATGTCGACGAAGAATCGGCGACACATGGATTCTTCTCTTTGCCTCATCATATTCCAATTATAATTTCGTGAGTGATCTTAGTCAATTTCAGTAATATTAATCATTAAATTCAGTGAGGTATCCGGCCGTCCTCTCTTTCGTCTTATCGTCCGAGACACACAATGCGAAACAGAAGCTGCGATGCTTCAAGATTATGTACCTAAATGGGTCATTGACGTAGTTGAGCGCAACGAATTGCCCAAGTTCAACAAAATGCCTTTCTTCCTTCTCCCACATCCTTCGCTGAACGCTTCGAAGATTCCCAAAAAGTAAGCGCAGTACGGATTGCTTTCCAAATATCCAATAGCTCCAGAGATCGCTTGAGCGCGACGGAAATGCTCCAAGTTCGGAAAGTGATGGAACATGTTTACGAGAAGATTCTGAACGCAGTGGATACAGTAGATACTGGAGCGCCGATTTCGAACAATCTTGTTCCTTTGCAAATACCAACTAATATCGAAGAGCATCTGGAACTTTACTGCAATGATCAGGTAAGCCAGTCTCTTTTATTTTTTATTGCAATTGTGAATTCAGAAACTCGATCCCGAAATGGACCTGCGGACAGTTAAACACTTTGCTTGGAAACAAGGTGGGGACCTTGTTCTTCACTACAAACCTCTTTCAGTTCGTTGATAATTATAGCTTTCAATTTTCATTGTACATAACTTCATTTGTAATTTATTATTAACCCTAATAAAATTGCTTATTCGTGGGACGTACGGCTGTTGGAGTTCAATGTTTTTTTCATATTCATCGATGATGTATCGCTTTCCTCGATTGTATGTTTACGTATGCCATAACGTGATTGATCTACCCTTTTGGGGCGATCTCCTAGGTTAGAGCACCTGCGTGTAGCGGTATGATTCCTATGCACGACCCTGTTATTACGCGTACGAGCACTAGACGATACACTCACTTAGTTTATTACATAACAAAACAGGGAGACATAGCATAAGAGAGACCGATGTCCTCATTCGGATTCATGACCCTTAGAGAGACAGACAGACAAAAATAATTTACAATATTTCACATCAATAGAAGATCCCTCGTAGAAGTTTCCTGTTCCTTCATCGAAAACATCGCTGGAACCTTGTCGTCCTAACTGCTGGTCCTTAAAGTAACTTCTTCTCCTCCGGTCCTTCGATTGTCCAGTTGAGCTTGCGTATTCGGCGTTCCAGTTTTCTTGCAGGATTCCTCTGGCGACTTCTTCGACTGTGATATTGTTCGTTGGTCTGCTCTAAGTGTTCTAGTTGCTGTAACAAACCAAATTAATAGTCCTTGGCAAGTTGGATCATTACGGATCCGCTCTTATCTTACCCTCCTATTATCATGCTACCGTTTTGTTCTACCTTCACCTAATTAAGTACTCTGTCCGCCTTCGGGTCAAATTGACGACCACGTCAGACGTCAGGT
>KI641019.1:2561-23652 GCA_000505645.1 Steinernema monticolum
GGTTTTAAACACTCATTTTTTTTCTTCCGCGTCTCCTCTTTCATAACCTTTGAAATTCTCTGCAAACACTCTGATTCCCTCTCTCCCTCTCGAAGACCTAACATCTTTGCCACTCAAAAGTCTAAAATTAATGCGAATATCGAATAACGGAAGTTAATATTTAAACAACGTCTTTCGTCTTCAGTTTGTGTCATCTTTTAAAATTACCCTTTTGAGTGGTAGGTAGTAGAGTAGGTTACACTGCTTTACATCATAAACCAACGAGTGGTAATTGCGGTGAGAAATCTATTATTTGTCTGTGATGTCTATACTTACGAGACAATTTCTGTCTGTTTGAGAACTGAGACATTGCGTTTTTTGCTCTTAGATGGATCAAACGGGTCAGTCTTTTAACACTCGTCACGTAGACCAACATGCCTTCGTTTCCCTCTGTTTTAGAGGTATTGTTAGATCACAAAAATACTGCTTATTGTCATATGCACTTTTGAAAGTTTAAAAGTTCTTTTGAATTGTATTTATTCCCTCCGTTAACCACAAATTAATTTGATGTAAAATGACGTTTAAATTGGTATTTTGTCCGATTGATAGTAGTCGACATTTTTCTTTAACGTCCTCGTTGACCTGTTTAAGCACAACCGTTACTTAATTTGCCTATTACGAGCATAAGAATCTGCTAGTTTCGCACTACAGAAGGTTCCCATATCGTGTACTCCCTTCTCCCAACCCCTCCTTAACGCATGTTTACCCAATCGTTCGCTTTTCAATTAACGCTTTCGCTTAAAGCGGACTGAAACACAACCACCCGCGACACTTTCGCACGATTGTTGTTTCCTCTAATCCCATTTAATCTTTATTTTAGCGTTTCAAATGGACATGAACGAGAAACAGTTGTGCATCTACTCGATGGCACTTGCAGAGAACGTTCCCTACTTGGTCACCCTTGGATTCAAGCTGTTACTCGCCCTTGTAGGCTTGAGTTGGTTGCTTGTGGCCATGTGTTCTGAGGTATTAAAAGATGAATCATTGTATGGTTAAGATACGGTATTCCTTTAGACCCTTTCTTCGACGTTTCACCCAAACGCGCGTCTTCTTCTCAGAATGAATATTTTATTTGTGTTTGTAAGTTGCTGTGGAACGATTTTGTGCGAAAGCATCGATTTGACCAGATTTGTGATTATCAAGGCGATAAGACAAACTTCCCGAGAGGAAATGGTAGGTCTTAGGATTTTGTTACGTTAATTTAACCCTTTTGCAGGATTGTCCGATCCCTCATATCTCTCCCCTCTTGGCCGTGTGTCCAAAAATGTTCAAAATCTACGGTCACGTCGCCTCTACACTCTTCATTACCGCGTGGGTCGTAGAACGTCTCTACGCTTCGGTATTCATAAAGACCTACGAGAAGAATAACCTCACCATTGGAATATTCTCTTCTTTCTTTGCTGTGAGTTTTTGTTTTTTTTCTTTGCTGCTATTGTCTCTGAATCTCTCACAAATGCACATTTCAGCTTACAATTTGCTCTTCGGTAACAATCTACCGTCTCGTCTACATGGATTACCACCAGAAGATGTTCTACATGGGTCTGACGGACAGTAATCACATTGCAGAATCCGTGATGTATTCGCTTGCGATCATCGAAGTCGCGAACGTCGTGATTCTGGCGACACTCTTCCTTCTCAATCGCAAATGGCGTCGTGGATGCAATCGTCTCGAGAATTCCCTTTCGCACAAATTCCAAATCGAAGATAACATCAACGCGATCTCCTTCGTGTTCCCTCTCGCAATAGTGCACTGCGTGTTCTACATGGCAACGGGCTTTTTGATGCCCTTCCTTGCCTTTTCGCAAGCTACCGCAGTTTCCAGAGCAATCGCTGCCGCTCGTACGGAATTTGTGCCAGCGTATTACGTGCTCTTTCCGTTGTTGCTACATCTTAGAACGCTCGCCAAGCGGTAGATTCTGTTTTAAGTGCTTATGTTAAAAGTACGATGTTCAGGAAGCGAATCTCTCGACTTGTAAGCATCCATTACATCGGTAATTACTCAACACAAGTGCAGAAGGAGGAGAACGAGCATTTCGACATGTTAAAGAAGATGTTTAGTTGAGCTTTATTCAATAAATTCTACAGTAATCCACTACCACCTAATTACTATCACAGATTGACTTTAAAGGCGTTCCAGAACAACTGATGCAGCAATGACCTCGTGCCCAGCTTGTACTTCCGCTCAGAGAGCAATTCCAACACATCGGCGTATAAACACGGGTTGTTGAACACTTCTCTACTGTTGCGATACACTCTGAACGAGATGGTGAATCCTAATTGAGCAGAAACGATGATAACTTACTCGAAAAGCTTCCGTTCTTGTGATTTCGAGA
Source organism: Steinernema monticolum (assembly GCA_000505645.1). Classification (NCBI taxonomy): domain Eukaryota; kingdom Metazoa; phylum Nematoda; class Chromadorea; order Rhabditida; family Steinernematidae; genus Steinernema; species Steinernema monticolum. The sequence continues at coordinate 4,934 of KI641019.1, forward strand.
GAATCTCCATAAGATTGATGTTTTGAAGCACTTCGTTTCGAACATTCGGATTCAAGGCTTCTGACGCCGTCTCTTGTCTTGAACAGTAAAAGCAGATCCTTTGGTTATGCTCAAATAGAAAGCAGTCCTCTCCCCCGCGCCCCAAGCTCGCGATGCTTAACTTCTTTGAGGGCAGAGGTGAACCGAAGATGTTCTAATGACTCAGATACAGAAGGATTCCTCATAAAATGATTCTTACCTCGGTCATAAGGTAAACTTCGCATGGGAAACTGACGAACGACCAGAAACTGTGCATTGCCGTAGTTTGGCGGGCAACGAGGCACTTGGAGTGCTCGAACACTTCCCTGTAGGCGTCTGCTGAGGCTATCTAAACGTCAAAACTGTGATCAAGCCAAAAAAGCAAACAATTCTACTTCGGAATCCGTTGGAATAGCGTACGCATCATAGTTCGAATGAGCGCTGTGTGTGGTCGGTTTTAGAGGTTTCATGCCAAGTTGGTTACGGTAGATACTCGCAAAATGAGGTTCAGGATCGTCTTCGATTGACACTAAACGGATCATCGTCACGGCGTTAAGGAGTGATTCGTGTAGAGCTGCCGATGTGGTTTCGTCGATTTCGGACTCCTAAAACAGAATCCTTTGAAAGAGCTTATGGTATGAAGTGTTCACCTCATCGACAGTTTCCAGTTTGCGAGGGTCATCTTCAAAACAAGGTAAATAGGTTCTTGAAGCGCTCGAGGAGTCGTACACTCCATATCTCACTTCTTCAAGGGCATTCAGATGCTGATTTGATTCCCATCCGATCCTCGCTAACTGCAACGCTCCGAACCTTCCTGCTCCAATGATGTTCATCGCCCAGAAGGCTGTACCCCTAACACTCAGGATAGGGCATTCTTCCACAAATCTCGCAATCACAGGAATCGTTTCTGCCGGCACGAAATCGGTGGACAAGTGATCATCAGGAACGTTTCCCAAAATCTGAGCCAATCCGAGAAGCGCCGCCTTAATTGGCAAACAATCGACGTCAAAATTGAGTTTTTGAGTTTCGCGAAGTCGGTTGAAGAGTTTTTCTGCAATCTTCGCTTTTTGAAGCATTGATTGACCCGTCTTATGTCGTGCCAAGACGCCGTACAAGTGAATCGGCACGGGAATTCCCCAGCTGTCAGTGCGCTCGCTCGACACTCGCGCGAATCCGCCTTGAGAAGTCCGTTTTATCGAAGTTAAACCCGCGCGCATTTCATCTTCGACGACTTCTATGTAGCGTTTGTTGAAACTACTATCCCAGTGCTTCAGGAACTCCTCCGCAGCAGTGAGATTCTGCGTTGTGATGACCTCGCTAGAGTAAACATGCGTTCTGAGAAGCACGCCGGCGTCTCCGAGAGCACTCAACGTCGGACTGATCAAATTGAGCAGTTTGTAAGCACTCGGATTTTGCTGAAACGGAAGCTCCACTTAAGATCCTTTGAAAAATACCTACGGGAAGCCACGAATGCAGCACTCGTACAACATGACGAACGACCTTCACAGAGGAATCTCCGAGTTGTTTGAGAAGGAGACGAGAAATGAACGTTGAGAAGACTTCTTTGCGAAATGCTGGTGAAGCGCCTAGGAATCGAGTCACCCATTTTCGGCCTTTCTATAAGCAAACATTACGCACGCTGATAAGAACCTTCAGAGCCTACCTCACAAGTGGCAGTCATGGCAGTCTCCAGAATCAGCCTGGGAAGCCCGTCCGCCATACCGTAATCCAAACTACTCGTAATTAACTTGATGTACTCAACAGGTGTCGTGGGAACCATGTAATCCAGAAATCTAAACGATCTAATAATTTAGAAATACAATAATTAAAATTCACATCTGAAAGAGCATCATCTGAGTCATCACTTCGCATCCCGTTTTCGTCGACGAAACCGCTCCGATGATGGCGAAGTAGTACAGTGCTCCGGAGTTCATGATGTTCTTCAGTGCGAACACTCCAGTTGCCAGGTTCTCCTTCCTTAATTGGTCCGCAAAATCCTTCACGAAGAGGTCGAGTAGCTCGCGATAGTGAAGTTCATTGCAGAGGGGCGCGAGAAGGCGGAAGAGTCGACAACCGCACTCCGCGATGAAACGTTCATGCTCCATTCCGGGTTTCAGAAACTGTGCTTTGTGGGGAAGGAAGAAGGCTACGATCTAAAGAAGGACTCACATTCCGCTCAATAGCTTAAGAATACACTTACCTCAGTAAAGAAAGCATGACATTTATCGTTGTGTTTGCAGCTCAGAAGCGCTCTCCATCCTTCATCCGACTCAAATCCCTGCAGTACCATGTCTACCTTCTGCCAGTGGATCACGCCGTGGTCGACAGAGTCGGGAAGATGTTCATCCAGAAGAGTTCGAATCGCTGAAATGTAATTCCCGTTAATCCTAGTGTTTTTGTGATTTTTGAACGAACCTCTTTCGTCCAACAAATGCGCAGTTTTCTTCTTCGAATTCTTCTCGTGAGGCAGCATTTCAGGTTCGTTATCACACTGAACGAATAGCTCTGTATTACTGATTATTGTCGTCCTCGTTTGCCTCGTGAGGATCAGTTCGTTCAACTGGTTCAGTCTGTGCACAATAATTGCTCCTTTCCTTAAATTAATCTTAGAACTCAATTGCGCATAACCCTTGACGTACTCAGAATCCTCTCCCACAACCGAAGCCATACTCATCAGTCGGATTCTCCAATCGCGTGGCAGGACCGAAGCACCCTAAAATCGAACATAAAAATGGAACAACCGATTGCCTACCGTTCTCAACAGCTCACTGAGTAGCAGAGTGGCTTTCACTCCTGAAGGCTCGTCCGGAACACTTAGAATAAGACGGACTAAACTCTGAGATAAACCCGCATTGACTAGAACGTATATGGCAACAGCGCGGAACGACCCGAGAAGGTCGATGTGGTCATTGAATGGAGGCGAATGCTCAGCCAAGACAAAATCTTCCGTAATCGAGGACTTGAATCTGTCAGGGTAGTGCATTGTGGCTAAATTGACATTCTACTATCAATACGCAATGATGAGTGCTACCGTAATACTCTAGAGCCTCATTCCACGTTCCAAATTTACGTTCCGCGTAAGGAAGATCAACAAATTGGCAGCAAATATCAATGGCCATATCGCGGATCTTGGCGAGATGTGGGGTCACTACGCTTCCGGTGCCAAGGAACTTCAGAAGGCGGATGGGGGAAGCTATTACCAACCGCATTGAGTTGTCCAGGGCGGAACAGCAGAAGAGGCCCGTCCATGAACGTATGATCTTGAGGAAGACAAAGGAGCACGTTTCGAGGGTGTCCACCACTCGCCCGAAGAGCGCGTTCCGACTGCAATTACGGTATTACTTCTTCGACATGGTTTAGTCTTACCTATCCGTTTCGCCTGGAGTCGGATCATAGAAGAACCCTATTTCTATAAAAGGCGAGAACAACTTCTCGAGCACGAAATTCAGACGTCCTTCAGCACGTAAAACCGGACAATCCAACCAAGCGATGAGGACTCGACAGACTTGTCCAATAATTCTTTGCGTAATCGCGGGTTCCATCAGGATCCTCAACATCCACTCGGTCCCAACAGAGTCGATCACCAATTTTGGGTCGAAAATGCTCGTTTCCAGAAGGAATCCCAACGCTGCGAGCCATAATCGGTTCCCCTTCTTAAGTTCTTCGTCGGTCGTCTTCTGTTCGCAGCTTTTCTTCGGAAGCGCGGCTCTCACCACGGCAACTGCAGAATGCAGAAACGCCTTCCGAAAGTGGAGACGATCGAGTTCTCCCGTGGTGCGGTAGACTTCGAACATGCACACCATCATCTTCAGCGCCTGCACTTGTTCGGGCTCCGCGTTCAAATGCATGTCTAACGCTCTAAATACACAGTATTAGACAGCCTAAAGGTCCTACCTACCGTAATACAACCACATCAATACGGTGGCGAAGGAACTGTTGAAGAGCGCGTTCTGTTACCAGTAAAAGGCGAAATATTCGTAAAACTACGGTACGAACGCAACTTTGATCATTATTGAGCAAATACAAAAGTCTTGAAATTTGCGTTGATTACGGTAGTTTCTGACGAAGTGACCTACTTGTGAAAGACAAGATTAAAAAGCTCTTCACTGGCGAGTTCGGCTTGTTGACGATCTTTGAGTTGAATCGCTATCCGATTCAGAGTAACAAAGAAAGGTTCTACGTATTTCTCAAGTACAACAAAGTCACTTTTTGTGACGTATTCGATGAATTCGGCATACGGTAGTTGAGGTTCTGTTATGGAGGATGGAGCACGGCGGACGCGTCGGCGTGATTTTAATCGACTCGGTCCCGGCTGACTGTACATGGCAAAAGGAGATAATGGCCACAAATATAGTAAATATAAATTGTTATGGATAAGCAGGTAATATATACATCTGAAAAACGCAAATTCAATAAAATTGACGAAACCTTGATGAATTTGGGCTTTTTCTGGATTGGGAGAAATGATGTTGTTATTGCAAAACACCCAATCGCAACATTCCCTCTTCAAACTACACACGAAAGCGCTTCTGACTTTTATTTCTGACCGACAGAGTGACAAACAAAGACTCGCTTTCGCGTTGAGTCATCTTCGCGGCGTCGTTCCTCTCCGAAATCGAACAAAAAGAGGACCCGAATAATTTGTTCCTATCGCTCCCCGTACCGAGCAGCTGGTGCACCACTGACAATAAGGGAATCCCTCAGAGGAATTGCGCGACGTTCGCTTCCGTCCGGCCTGAGAGAAGAAAGCGAAGCGGGAGTAGGAACATAGGGGGGAGGGGACGGGGAACAACCAACAATCGATAAATAATCGCGTGTCGTCAACACTTCGCAAACGTCACTTTCTCACTTACAATCATTATTCTAATCTCCTTTTGTTAGCGCGCTAATTTACGGTTTTATATCGAGAGGAACCTCAAATTGATTAGTTGTACCCTGAGCCTTAAAAGTACGATAAAACGTCACATTTATTGAAGTGCGCGTAAAATATTATCATAATAATACAATTTCACTTCTTCTTCGCTTTCTTCGCAGCCGATCGAAGCGCAATCGAGTGAATCGCATGCTCGTAAGCCATGAGGAGTACGGTACTGATGAGTGTGGTCGTCAGAAGCGCGTAAGTGCTTCCAAGAAGGTACATTCGCGTTCCCGTTCGCATGAGAATCCGCGAAGACTTTCCTTCTTTATGATCTCCCGAAGGCAGATTCGTCGTCGAAATGTTTGTTGATTCTGCAGAAGAATCGTTCACACCGTTGAGAAGTGAATAGAATTCGTCGTTATCGATCGATTCCTTCACGTGGAATTTTGGAAATATTGTTTGCTCACGAGATTCCGGTGGATTCAAGCGTTTGACTCCTAAGAAGAGATTATATTGAAAAAATTAAACGTGAGAATACCTTGAATTGCATTCTTTTGAAACTCAAAGAATCGGCTCATGCATGAAGAGTGATTAGGACAGCAACAGATCATTGCTAAACGCACTTCATTGTCCAATTTGAACGATCCACGACCACATTCCTGATTTTCGGATCTGAGCATCTGGCAAGTTCTAAAAGCAACAAAAAGTCAAAGAAATAACATGTTTTACTCACATTCCCGTTACAAACTGATCTGATTCCTTCATAGCACCTCCAAAGTCATACACAGGTCCGTCTTCACTGACCCTAATAGGGAAACTCGACATTTTCCCACTTCTATCAGCTACACAAGCAGAATACCAGCTGCTGTAGTCGTCGGAGAAGGCTAAGACGCACGAGTGGAACTGCGGACAAGGAGCGAATAGTTGAATGAAGTCGTGATTCTGCTGCCACGCTTCTGAATCAAAGCATTCGTCGACATCTGCCTTCGTTAACAAGCGACCAAGCGGATACGGTCCTCCTACCATGCAAATCGACTCGATACCATAATCCTTCCATTTCCTGCGACGAACTAGTTTCGCACAGTACATAACAAGTGACTCACTGTGCGCATCGCGGATAGGCGAAAGAGGGGATAAGCAGAAAACTGACAAGGAGCCAAGCGATCCACTTCGTCATCGCTCGGGTAGAAACCAGAGACATTAGAAGGAGAACACAACCGATCAGCACTTCATAACAATTGGAAATTGGAAAGCAGAGGAAATTGCACTTGAAGTCTCATGTTTTACAGAGGATAGCTCAATTAATAGACCAGCGATAATACATACGGCTACAATCCATACGGCGAGAAGAATGTGAAGGAAAGCGAAAAGATTAGGTGAAGTAGTTTGATTGTGAGTTGAGGTGGGTAAGGTTAATGTGGCGAGCTCTCAGGTAGTTACATACATACATAGTAGGGTTAAGTAAGTGTGAGATAAAACTTAAAACTCATTTCCCACCGCCACCATTCATCTCTGCGTCAAGTTACATCCTTCAGAAGTTTTATTGATACCACGGAACTTCCATTTTGAAGTAAACATAGTCATAGTAGTACATCTTAACTACGAATCGTTTCATATAACTGCTCACCGACAACTGATACATGTAGAACTTCTGCGCGTCGACCTCCACAGGAACTTCTTCCGATTTCGTTTGATATTTCCTCAATCGCCAGTAGAACGAGTCCGCGGCCACTTCAGCGTTGTATTCCGAAACACCTTTTTCTTGCAGAAAATCGCTTATCTTCTCTGTCATGTTTGCCTTTTCGTTGTTATTCAAGGGAAGTTGAAGCACTGAGTAGAGACCAAAGTTCTCATGGAGACGACAGAACCTAAATTATCGTCTGACGGGTCTTGTATTATAGGTGCTACCATGTCTGCGGGAGGAAGGGGTACACCGTCTGATCTGGAATCGCCTTGCCCTGGTCGATCAGAAGCACTCGAGCGAAGATTCGCTCAACGAAACACGTGAGATCTTCTTCGCATTCCCAGCATATGTGTCCGACAGTTGTCTTCACGTCGTAGTCGTTCTCGACGCACGCTTGAATGTATGCGTTGATGAAGCGTTCACCCGGATTCTCATGAAGAAGGATGTGGTTCCAGTGGGAGGGTTCTGACGGGATATCGTTGTAGATCGTTGAGAGGGATGAGTAGCGAGGTTTTGAGCGACATAAACTACAAGTGAACTGTTAGAATAAATAAATCTGGCAAATATATCGATGCAACTGTTGCAAAGAGCGTACCTGGATCCAAATTTTCGCTCCCTTTCGATCCGCACTCTCTTATGCTGTTTCCGAAACACTTGAGGATCACTCAAGTAACACATCATCGTCTCCAAATGTCTTCTAAACGAAGTGGGCGCAATACAAGCCACCAACAACTCATTTGGGACAGCCTGAACACATTATGTACAGTACCGCCCCGGCCACGAATCCAACTCACCATATACTCCTCCATTTTCTCAAAGTGGACTTTCTTAAATGCACTCAAACAACTGACTGCTGGTGTCTCCTCACACGGCTTAAAGTCGTGTTTCGATTCTTTCGATGTTTTCACCATCCCAATCGTTAAATTCGACATCTCGTCGTCCGAGAGGAGGGTGTTCTCCTTCATCACGTCGTTTATCGCCTTCTTCACCATTCCTTCTCGCAATCGCCTCTCATTTTCGTCCGCATCGTACTTGTATTCCGCGAGAAAGACTCGGTCGTTCTTGTACCACTCCGTGTGGTTACCAGGAATGATACCGTATACCCAATGACCGTAAGGTCCGACTACAGGATTACGCTCAAATTCCAAACGCGCTTTTGCAAATAGTCTATCAAAGTTTTGTGAACCATTCTCGATCTTCAACCACATAAAAAACTCTTCTCCAAAGATAATTAGAAAAATCACTATGATAACAAAAGTCATAAGACATATCGAAGTGCAACATATGAATCTCAGCGCTAAAAATGGTTTTTGAGAAGAATAAGACGTAAGAAATCCCACCTCTCCACATGCCGAACCAAACAACACTGCACAATTTTCACACTATTGACCCCTTTAGATAAAAATCTTTTTTCGTTAATCATTTTCCCCGTCAACTACATATGCGCACTGGAGAACAAAACATGGAAATTGGTGGAAAAAATAGATGATATATGTATACCGGCATCACGAACAACACAAGCACTCCTAGGAAAGAACAAGATGTTCACATCTAATGGAATAAAACGGGCAGATCGAAACAAATGACAAAAGTAAATACAGTATATGTAGACTAACAATAAATACGGTCAAAGCATATATGCGCCAGTATCAGCATTTAGCGTCCGTGTAAGTACCATCGAAAAAACGGTAGTCGACCTTCTTGTAGACGCGGACGTATTCGGAATCGTGGGGCGGCCGCTCCTTCTTCTTGCAGCTCGAAAGCATCGAAATTATGGAAAGACAGACGGCCTGTAAGAAAAGAATAAACAGAAATACAAAAAACTAAATGTAGAACCTGAATATCGAGGGCGGGACTCCACGAACTTCCCAAAATTGAAATACAGATGTGACCGTTCGAATATACGTGCGGGTTCTCAGGAATGCAATCGCCAATGAAAACAACCTGAAATCATTCAAATTAATCGAGAAACACAACGATTTGGGGGAAAAATGATCGAAAAAACATTTTGAAAAGTCTAGATGCTCACTTTGTGTGCTGCACGATTCCGAATCATTAGCGGTCACGGAAGTATAGTAAGACTTATCCAAGTAAAAACCACACAAACTGTTCAGAATCATTGTAAACTTAATTAGCAATCCCCAAAAGATTATATATAGCCATCTGAGATGATAAATAACAAAAACTACAAAATGAAGAAACGCTTACCTCCGGAGGCTTGAACGGATAGTCAGAAGGGAAGCGAACACGAAGTTTGTAATGTTCGCCTTCATAAATGGTGTCCTTTGCGGCTTCGACGTCAACGATCCATTCGTTAGAGTTCTTCTCGACGTGTGCCAGATCGATCGTCATGCCTGCAGGCGACGATTGTAAGAAGGAGCGGAGCTCCGTGCGCACACGGATTGAGCTGCTTCCCATCACGTTAGTAGTCCGTAAGATAACGCTGCCGTCTGAAATAATACCACTTCAAGCTTATTCAGTTAGTATAACCACGTGCAATTTACGAAAAGCAAACTATTACTTAACTGACTACTAGCAATTCTGACTTGTTTTCTTTCTACCGCTGGTACCGTTCGAATGCCACATGAAAGAGTAAATGCGAAAACACAATTACCAACAACGATCAAACAAAAGGGCAGATCACCAGCGATTGAGTCGCCTCTGAGGACAGAGAAGTCAACAGAGAACGGGCGCGTGGCGCAATGAATCATCTGGTCGAGCGTTGACAACCCAAGCAATGACAAAAGAAGAGAACGCACTCGCTTCGAATATTTTTCAAGGACAAGTTATACACGTAAAAAACGCCTAATCGAACTCATCGATTTTTTGCCAAACGTTATGTTAACCCACATCTGTTGTTTGACTCGGGGAAAACAAAAAAGTGAAAGAGAAATCGGCATTAGAAAGCTTTGTAGAGTGACAACATCTCGGAATGCAAATACTACTCGGACAAAGATCGAGAGAAGCGTTGCCAACTCGTTGGTGGTCGCTTCAAATGGGAACCCTTCCGCGCCGCCGGCTTGCCTCTGCTGCTTTGTTGGTCCGTCCCCTCGCTCGGCCTGGGCAATGTGCCAATCGCAAAAGTCCACCACTACCAAGGCATATGCACAAACGCGAGCGAGGAACGAAAGGTCGCCCTATTCTGCGCGGAAACGCCGTCTTTCCCGACAATATGTCGTTTCTGTCATCGCGTTTCACTTCCTTTTGTGGTGTAAGCCTAAATGGATGCTTTAATGTACGTGGAAGTAGTTGTAATTAACGAATAACGATTGAGAAATCAGATAAAGCGATATAAGCTGGTATTTGTAGGGTTCATTACCGTAACTTTTAAATTCTAAACGAATTCATTCTTTTTCATCAATTCAAGGAATCGAAACGATGTCGGCTTCGACTCAAACGTCGTATAAAATCGCTATAGGAGTTCTGTCACAACGAAGCAAAGTATCTTGCAGATTCGCAGAATTCGCAGTTATAATAAAAACAAACCGTGAACAAAGAATCTGAGAAAGCTTTATGTTTCAATTTCAGTCGAAAAACAGATATATATATAAATATCGCTTTAATGTTTTCGAGAAAATTCCAGCTGGAGGTGGGAAAGAAAACACCACATCGTGTCAGCAACTATGGCAACGCGCTATTAGTAACGACACCTATGACGTGCACGAGTGAGAATGCGACCTTGACGCTAACTTGTAATTAGAGGTAACATGGCCGTCTACCGTATTCGAGCAGAATTCAAATCGTTTGTTACGAATCCACCTGCTGGAGTGCAATTGGACGTTGAGAAATCCAGTGAAAACCAAATGATCTGGTTTGTAAACATCGAAGGTGCTGCAAATACTCTCTACGAAGGAGAAAAATACGTTTTACGTGTGAAATTCAACGATGACTATCCCTTCAAGGCGCCCGAGGTAAACATGTGTCCCAAATGAACCAACACAAAGACAACTTCAGGTAGTGTTCGTTGGGGATGGTGTTCCATGCAATCCGCACGTCTACTCCAATGGACACATCTGCATTTCGATCCTTGGTGAAGAATGGTCTCCGATTTTAGATATTGCCCAAATCTCACTCTCACTTATCTCCATGCTCTCAAGCTGCACTAAGAAAGCTTGGCCGGTGGGAAACAGTGAGTATGTCAGATCGGCGACCAGAGTGGACTACCGTGCGTTTGACGGCACTTACACCGATACAAGGTGTTAATCTTCAAAGCCAACCACATATACATAACCTCAGAAAACAGCAGAATACCTCACTCCGATGCGTTGAACGTATTGATATAATAAAATTGAATCATCAATTGTCTTCCCCATACAGCTACGAAATGTTATAAATGATTTTCCTGACCCCAAACGAAGCTAAAAAAAGTCGATTTGAAAAACTCTGAAAAAAAGATTAAATTATGGTCTCGTAGCAGAGCTCCTGAAACAAGTTTTTAACAAAGACTGTACGCTATACAGCTGCCATAAATGCGTTGTTATATGCGGTATTTTATCCTTGCGCAGGGATGAATACTTATTTGGCACATAATGTTTTGCTATATAGCGCATGCAACCCATTGTCATCTTTCAAAAATTTGTGAATTCCTTGATTTTGTAGCTAGAGAGAAAACGCAAGTGGAAAACCTCATCTTTATTCGTGTCGATTTTCCTCTTCAAACATTCAATTGCAGAAGCCTAAGATGCAAAAACTGGAAGCGAAAGGACTGGGGTTGACTTTATTCGCCAACTTCGCCGATATGATGACCGATCCCAGTGATGACTTTTACGATCGCATATCGTGCGCCATCAGCGTTTGGCTACTGATAACATTTGGTTTTCTCACAGGAGGCAGTTTGAACTTTGGAAGCCCGCTGCAGTGCATTTATCATTCGGAATTTCCAGGTACGTAGAATTCGCAATTGTGTTTAGATTCTATTTTCTGTTTTAGATACATGGACTGACTACTACAACGATCGTTGCTTCGTGGAAGGAACTTTCTCTTCGCATCTAGTTGACGATCCTGAGTTGGAAATTTACGGTGGAGCTGAAGAACAGAAACGCCAAATCGAATACTACCAGGTAACTCAGATGCAATTATATAAATATTTTTTAACGACTTTTTTTAGTGGGTCCCATACGTTTTGCTATTACAAGCGATGCTCTTTCTGTTGCCAAAGAATATTTGGAGTTTTTGTGTGCACTTCCAAAATTTCGACTTTATTACCACTGTCCACGAATCAGAAAAACTCGGTAGTCTCCTTGACATCGAGCACCGAACACAACTGAAAGTACTCACACGTCATATTATACGACGATCTGCAGCAGTCATAGATAACAAACAGTTAGTTTTTCAAGCAAGATTAATTATTGGTTATTTGGTTTCAGAGCTCTTTTTGGTCGCTCATTATCCATTTGTTACATTATTGTGAAGTGGCTATACGTGCTCAACGCGTGTTTTCAATTTTATATGCTGACAAAATTTGTTGGAGGAGAAAATTATATGTGGGGAATCGAGGTAGACTGGCATACTTTTGTTTTCTTTTGATGAAGGTTACGTTCAGGGACTCTTGATGGACCTTGACCGAGTCGAATCACCTATTTTTCCACTGGAAACATTCTGCCGCCTGGAATTTTTGCATAATCATCACGTGCGACCGTACACGTTCCAGTGTGTTTTGCCATGGAACGTTATTAATGAAAAAATTTATATGTTCCTATGGTTTTGGCTGCTATTTGTGATTGCTGTAGCTGGATGTTCTGCGCTTACTCAGACTGCAGTGCTACTGATCCCTCATTTGCGCTCTGTGGTCACCAGCAACTTTCTTCAGGTTGGTGTTGAACCCTTGAAGGGTACTAAATAACACGTTTAAGTCTTCACCAAAGATCAGTCCAGAGAATGTTGTTAATAGCACTATTCGTAGCTTCCGGAACGTGCTTGGAACCGATGGATTCCTGCTTCTATATTTTATCAAACAACAGTCTGGATCTATCGTAGTCGGCCAAGTTACATATGAACTATGGCGGCAGATCATCGAACTGGATGAATTCGAAGACGAAGAGTCAATCGCTGAAAACGAAGTTCAACCAGTGGCTTCAACTCCGAAACTAAATGAAAAAAAGCAGAAGGTCCAAACACTGCACATGCTAGAGAATGAAATTGAGAACAACAATTGTGAGGAGAAGATGGCCGTCGAGAATCACAAAGTTATTGTATACTCTTGCTGATTTTACTCTGAAAATTTTATTGCAGCCAACTTGCCCGAATCTAAGTTTGCTTTCAAGCAACAATGGAACATATACTGAAATCTCGCAGTTTCTGTCCGAGGGTGCATTTGGACCGTTCGAGCAGCCCAGCCATAATCCATGTTTCCGTAAAAAGACCGATAAGTAGCGGTTTTCGTGGTTTCGGCGGTGTATATAAGTAATAGTACCAATAATAATAATGGTTGATTAATGACAGACATGACCATTTCCATTTTCTTTCCATTTGAGCGTTTGAAATAAATAAGGAGAAATTTGCCGCAAATGTTGTGCTCTTCTTCCCAAGACCTTCCATGAACGTCAATCTTACGTTTTTCGTTTGAACATACATCTGTACTTTATATTTTTTTTTGTATTTCGGGTTGAGACTTTTGATAAGTTGGGGTTATTTACATGTGAATTCAGTAATTTAAGATGTGTGACACCGACGGAGAGGAGGAGAACTACAACGAGCTAAATGCGGCCTACAACCGCAAACAGAAGAAGTCGGGTGGATGGCAAGCTTTAGGTATAGTTTGTGTCCTCACAGCGCGTGTAAAAGAAATATTTTTCAGGTCTCGATCACACGGTTTTCAAAGGAATCGAAAAGAACGGGTTCCGACAACCGACGCCGATTCAGCGCAAGGCGATTCCTGCGATAATCGATGGGAAAGATGTTGTTGCCATGTCACGTACGGGATCCGGAAAAACCGCAGCTTTTGTTGTCCCTATGCTTCAGAAACTGAAGAGACGAGATTTGAAGGGAGCGCGAGCCTTGTTAATTTCGCCGACACGCGAATTGGCTATGCAAACGTTCAAAGTAGTGAAAGATGTAAGTATTCTTAACTATTGTATGATGGAACTTTTCTGTTTAGCTGGGAAAATACACAGGACTGAGGTGCACAGTGCTTGTTGGTGGTGACAGTATTGAAGATCAGTTTGCCGCTATTCATGAGAATCCTGACATGTAGGTTTTACGAATACGTCAAAACCATGTTAAATCGATTTCAGCATGATTGCCACACCCGGTCGTTTGCTTCATTTGGTTGTTGAAATGAACCTGAAATTGGGGTCAGTAAACTACGTCGTATTTGACGAAGCCGATAGATTGTTTGAAATGGGTTTTGCTGATCAGCTTCAGGAAGTAATCAAACGTTTACCAGAGAATCGTCAAACATTACTGTTCTCCGCTACACTTCCTAAAATGCTCGTTGATTTTGCCAAAGCCGGTCTTTCTGATCCTTTATTGGGTAAAAACGGTACCTGATGTAACGAAATAATTCATCATTCCAGTTCGTCTCGATGTCGACACAAAAGTCAGTGACAAGTTGTCAATGATTTTTCTAACTTGTCGTGTGGAAGACAAGTTGTCAGCTTTGCTTTATCTATCCAGAAAAGCGGTTGCAGCTGGTGAGCAGACTATCATCTTTTGTGCTACCATGAAGGAAGTCGAATACGTAGTTACCGTGCTTCAAAAAGCGAAGTTGGATTGCACTTACATCTTCAGCCAGCTCGATACTGTGGCCAGAAAAATTAATATTGCGCAATTCCGTGATAAGAAATGCAACTTGCTTGTTGTAACTGACGTTGCTGCGCGTGGTGTAGATATCCCTCTTCTTGATAATGCCATCAATTACAACTTCCCACCGAAAGCTAAGCTTTTTGTCCATCGTGTCGGTAAGAGGATCATAATATCGTATATGTCTTCTAACTGAATCGTTTAGGTCGAGTTGCTCGTGCAGGAAACGTTGGCCGATCATTCAGTCTTATTAGTCCCGACGAGATGCCATACTTAATCGATCTTTTTCTTTTTTTCGGGCGTCCATTGCAATTTGCGGACGCTCAATCGACATACAAGGAGGATGAACCTTTAGTCGGTGTTTTTCCTGAGCATCTGATTGACTTGGAAGTTGATTTCCTCCGAAGCATTCACGACAACTCGGAAGAAATGAGTGATCTGAAATTTAAGTCGAAAAACGCAATGAGCAAATACATGAGAACACGAACCCAACCATCGGCAGAATCTGTACGTCGCGTAAAGAAGGGTATTTTGGAAGAAAGTATGAACGCGTCATCGCACCCGATTTTGGAAGGCATTGACAAATCCACCGATACAGCGCGTTTCAAGTTATTACAAGATTTAAGAAACTTCAAACCAGCTACTGTATGTCTAGAACCCTCCCACATTTTATATAAATATTCTTTAGACAATTTTTGAACTTCATACTGCGACGAAAAAGGCACAAGCTGACATTATGAGAGAGAAACGTCGTCAACATCAGCATTACATTGACAAGAAGGCTGTCGCCATCTCAGAAAGAAAAGAGGCGCAAAAGAAGGAAAAAGAAGAAGAGCAGGTGGTTGAAGTTTCTGAAGTAGCCACCAATGAAGACGTGGAATCGACATTTGCAAGAGTTATCACTGAACGGAAATACGATCAGATGCCATCGAATGCCGTGATGGAGGCGAAGAAGCAGAGAAAAAGACGTTTAGTTGATCAGCGCGAAAAGGAGAAAGCCGAGCATTACATCGCCTATACACCAGCGGATGCTTACTCTGAAGCCGGATATGCTGTTGATCGAGGTTTCGTCGATGCTGCGAAGAGCGCTGCAGTCGATATTTGTGCTGATGACGATAAAGGTCTTTACAAAGCGCAGCACAAAAAAGTATGGGATCGTAAGTCTAAGAAATTCGTCGGCCAGGGCAGCGGTGACGATCCAGCCAAGAAGCGCATCCGTACTGAGGACGGTACGTGGTTGCCTGCCTCGTACAAGTCAGGTCGATATGAAAACTGGCAACAACAGCAGAAGACTCAATTCAGACGTGGTGACGATGACGGTGAGGGCTTTGAGGGTGAAGGTCCACAGGGAGTGCAAAAGGGAGGCGTAAGTATATGGTCAGACTTACTCTTAAATTAACAATTGTTTTATAGTATCGTCCTGGGGCGAAGCGCTTTAGTTTTAAGAAGAAGAGCCGTGGCCGTGGAAATAAGGAAGGCGCAGGAACACAACTTAAACCAACTCCAAAGAACGAACTTAAATCTAAGGACGTTATGCTTAAGGAACGCCAGAAGAAGCAAAAGGTTATTGACTTCCAGAACCAACGCCGTATTTCGAACGCTAAGAAGAAGGCCGTTATGGGAAAAAAGAAATAGTTACTTGTGTTACTTGTTGAATATGAATTACTGTTGGTCATCCGTTGTTAAATTTGTTAATCGTTGGCTTGTTCGCACCAGGCTGAGGGATCATCCCTGCCATTTGCTTTAATATTGTGATCTGGTTGGATTTACGTGTACTGTACGTCTCTTTCAGATGGGAATGCCTCCAAACGAACTCATGAGCCGATGGCTGTCGGCCACTGAACTAATGTCCTACTTGGAAATGGGAGATCTACTGGAATTCAGACGGGTTGTTCGCGATAGGCACCATGTCTACACTCACTGGGCGGTCTACATCGGATTCATCGAAGACAAACATCGAGTGGTTCATCTCTCGAACGGGGAAAGCGATTTCGGTGTCGACATAGAGAACGCCCCGAGGGATTCGATCAAACTGAAGCTGACGAATCAAAATGAAGTAACAGTGCGCAGTGACGACTTCAAAGCAGTTGCAGGAAACGATTTGTGTAGAATCAACAATGACGTGGACTATGTGATTCGACCGTTCCCGCCGACGATTATCCGCGAAAGAGCGCTCTGTAGTCTTGGAACTGGAGATTACTCAATTCTGAGTAACAATTGTGAGCACTTTGCAAAGTGGGCTCGTTACGGGTCTCGTGAAAGCAGCCAAGCGAGGATTGCAAAGAGTGTTATCCTGGGATCAACAGCGCTGATGCTTACCGGTTCGCTGACGGCTGGAGCTACCGCAACTGCATGTGGATACGCACTTTCATACGCGGCTACTCGAATGCGTCGGCATTTTTCATTCATGCCACAAATTTTCCGTTGAAGGCGACGATTTGATCTCAAAGCATGTAAATTAGTTTGATGTAATAAGTGTTGTGTGTATAATAAACATTCGAATTCAAGTAACTATTCGAATTCTTGTCCCTATAAGCGTTCAATTAGACGGCGAAAATGATGTTATAAACCAAAATCAGGGATAGCGATTTTATTTTTAGTCCACGGCTAGAAGCCAAACCACGAGGATAACAATTGAGTACGGACTTATTTACAAACAACAATCTAACAATTAAGAAACCGAACCGGACGCTCCATCCGTCCGTCTCTTCTTATTCGTTGGTCGTTCGAAAAATTCCTTCATACCACCGGAATGCTTCGAAACGAATTTTGTGCTCTGCGCGGTAGCAGTTGCCCAAGTACCTTGATGGTCTGTTGTATCTTCGGCAGTTAAGTGAGTCCATTTCGATCTGCTGGCTTTACCAAAGTTTTTGACCTAAAAGAATTTTTGTTAAACCGAAAACATAGGAACTGAAACCAACCTGCATGACTTGTGGTAAGACCGATTTGTCAAATTGATCATCGAGAGTAGCTTGGGCAAAGTCCCTCTTGTAAATGTCATCTTCCTGGTCCAAGAAGAACGCACCACGATGGAAATACTTCTGGAGGAACTTATATTTGCCCTTGTCCTGTTTATTTGTAATGATTTTGGGATTGGCTTTGAGGTATCTGACGCGTTCTTCTTCAGTCATGTTATGGATACGGTCCAGTTCAGCCTTCTCCTTCGCAAGTCTGAAATCTCTCTTGTTAAACAGAGCCAACTGAAATATAAAACTTACGCCTCACGCTGATCGCGATCTCGCTTAATGCGTTTCATTTCTCGGAGTTTCCAGCTCTCGTATTCAATTTCTTCATTTTCATCATCAGTGACCACAGAAGTCAAATCGAGTGGATCTTCATTCTTCGTTTTGGCGAGCTCCTCTTCTAGCTTAATAGTCTCTTGAAGCAAACGTACGGATTCTTTTTTGCGTTCTTTCTTACGCTCTTCGTCCTCAAGCTCCATAAGACTCAGCCGTTCCCTTTCTTTTTCGGCTTCTATCAAAGTCACGCGATCCCGTTTACTGACGTACATTGGCTTCAAACGAGGAATATCATCCTCTTCGTCTTCTTCCTCTGATTCTTCCTCATCCTCGTCTTCTTCGCTCTCGTCGCTGACTTCCTCGCCGCCTTCTTGTTGCCGTTGTAGAAGCTCATCTTCTTCACGCTGCTTAGCACGGGCCTTCAACATGGCACGTCGACGAGAATGAAGATCATCTTCGTCTTCGTCTTCTTCTCTGCCATCCTGCAGGTTCATTTCTTCATCTTCGTCATCTCGGTCCTGCGCGCGTCTTTCCAAAGCTCTGGCACGAGCTCGTTCCCTCTTTCTGGACGCTTCTTCTTCGTCTTCGGATTCACTTTCTGGGCGAAGATCATCAGCTACTGTAACTTCCTCTTCATCGGCCTCGTTCACCGGACGTCTTCCTTTACGAACAAGCTGTGGTTCAGCGATTTCTCGCCTATCGCGTTCCCTGTGGCGGTCGTTGTGGTGATCCCGACGATGACGGTCGTTCCGATGAGGGCGCCGTCTCCGTTCCGCTTCGGAATCTGACTCGTGCTCCGAAGCGCTCGAAGATTGCCCCGCATAGGCAGGCCTCTGTCCAGCCTTGTAAAGTGCGACTTTGACTTTCTGCATTGTGACCTCACCCTTTTCATTCTTCACTGGAATTGCTCCAGCAGTGGGGAGCTGCTTCGGACCACTTGATCGCGAATCCAACTCCCGCTCGAAACGCGGAACAAAGTCACCCATGATTTCTGGAAATAAAGCTACGGTTGAAAATAACAGTAAAATGACCGATCACCAATAGAAACTGGTTATAAACCACAAAGACAATGCGATCTGGGAGTGGATGGCATTTCTTTACACAACTTGTATTATAGATTTATTAAAAACCGGTTAAAAACAAACACTCAATATTTTTCTTTCTTTCCCTTTTTGGCCTT
>KI641022.1:5581-17458 GCA_000505645.1 Steinernema monticolum
ATTATAGCAACTGTAAATAACAAAATGAATGCGTTCAGATATGCTCATTACGACCATCAGCTAATCAGAAACATTGCCGCCAACAATCCCAATGAACCAACAAAGCCGACGGAGGATTTCCTCCAATTATATTAGATATTGTGTGGTTGTGTGTGTCTCGGAAAAAACCAATTAAGGTTATGGTCATAATCCACTGGCAAGACGGTATCACCATTGTCTTTGCAGACGTCATCAGAGCGCTTGAGCTGTTTGCATTAATCCATTTAGTGCGCGGCATTTTTTGATCTGTGTCACGCAATAGGAGGCGCAGTTAATGAAATATTCAGGCATCACTCGTGCGCGATGCGTATGTCTTTCCTGACTTTTAAGCTGCCGACCGGCCAATGTGGCCACGCTTGCGATACCTGCCAAGCCACTTTTATCTCACCGACTAAACGGGAGAAGATCATCTTCACTTGTCTCACACGCGCGAGGACGGCTGTTCGCAACTTCTAACGGTCGAGCGGAGTGGGAACCTTGAAAACGGGTGTTAATTAGAAAGTGTCATAACGACGTTCACAACAGCGGCGAGCTCACCGACAAGCGAACAAATGAACGAACGCTGCAGCTGACTTGCAATATCTAATTAGCAATTTCTAAGGTCTTCGGGATCAGGATTTGCATAAATGCAAGACACTTTGTTGTTGTACCCTACTTGTCCTCACAAAGGCCTCGCGCTGTTTATTTCACGGCGCTGCTGCCTAATCTCCTTATTTCCACTCACGGTGTCTCTGTAAACAATAGCACTGCAACCGACTTTCCCTTTGTACTCCCGACCCGGAGAAGAAGAAGACGGAGAGTGTTACCGAGGCCATCATCATGACTCTCTAAGACGGAGCTTGCACTGAGAGGCGACCCTGTCAACAGCCGGTGTTTGTGTGCTGCTGCTTACTAAGAGGACTTTTGTGGTCAATTAACATATACGGGCGGCTGACAGTTGGTCCGACACAAGGATGAGACCTGCTGGTGATCCGATTGTCAGCGCTCCTTGAGGCGACCACAAAGACAAAACGACTTGCGGCTTGCCAGATGGCTTGCCCTCATCAAACGAATTCATCAGAGCACGCAGCGCCGTCTCAAGATCGCAATTACCGGTCGTCGCCGCCAGCTCCTTTCTCGATTACATCGTTTTGCATTTCCTATCATAATGTTGCATTTTTAAGGTGATGACACTCCAGGAGAGGAAGACAGCGAACGCTAATGTGAAAACCCTCTGAACCCCTCAACTACCGAAACAAACATAATATTAAAATTAAAGTTATTGGTAGTTATAAAGGTAAACAGGCTAATTAGCTCGTCTATCAAAAGTAACATTTGTAAATGGGTGTGTGTAATATAAATTGTCACGCGGTCAAAGCTGGCATATTCTCTTGATTGGTTCTTCCTTTTGAGAACCGCTTTCTCGTCTCGTCCCTCGAGAACGCCGATGACGGAGAAGCGCTGGAGGCGAGCCAACTGGAAACCTTATAGAGCGAGAGCGAGAGAAATAGACAGTTAGGAGCAGGCAAAAGCGGGACGATGGAGAGAAGAAGTAAAGAGAGTACCTTCGGCGCCAACTAATTCGGCAATCGCGACCCGCCACGCCTAAATGAGGCTATGGGAAAAGACGGCACGTAATATGAGCAATAATCACGATGGTCAATCAAACAAACGAAGCCGAGAGTCGCACTCCCTCGGGCCATCATCACTAATCTTGCTTCGTTTGTCTCGATTCAACTCATCCCACCCTAAGAATTTATCTGTCTCCGTTTCGAAATTGCCGTTTACCTCATCAGCTTCTTACCAGCATGTGCTGTTTGAAGAAGTCGCGCTATAGTCTATTAGAAGTGCGAAAACAAATTGACCGACGTTCCCAGGCGGACAGTTAAGTTCTCCTCAGACCCGATGTGCTTAATGGCACACCAGAGACATAACCAAAGATAGATAAGTATGCGCGAAGCAAGCGCCAATGTATCCCGGAGGTGTAATCGCCGACGCTTTGCAATGAGTAAGCCGAACACACACCGTCATTTATGTTTTAGCACTCCCCAGAGCACCATAGACGACACCGCTCTGAAACGATGCTTCTAACTGCTCGGGCAACAACTCGGAATCCGTTTATAAATCTTCACAGACGCGATAACTGCCGTTTGGCGTTGCGAAAGCTGTAGACGAGCAGGTTCAATTTGCAAAAATTTTGCGCTTGTTTGACGACCTACAGTATACCAAATTACTCGAATTCTTGTGATAAGATGGCCACACACAAGGAAATCATCTCCACTGGGCGGAGCAGATCAAAAGTTAACGCAATGCTTCTTTCGTCCAGTTTAAACATTTCGCAAGCCGAGATTTGTTGCTTCTGCATGCTTGCCTAGGTGGGCATCGATTACGGTAGCCAATGAACGTCGATTCTCGCGTTTTGCTCACCTAGCAACGCAACGTCGAACGCCTCGCGCGACGCCCCCGCTTGTTAGCTTATGACCGACCACAGGTATACGGTAGCTTGGCAAATAACAGGAGATTTATGTGGTCGCAACGGGTGGATCTTTAGGTATTTTGTAATTCCATGAATGTACTCTTGAAACGTAGATAAACAATTATTATGCATGCATCTTCTTGTGGTCTCGTGCAAACAACCTTTTGCGTCCCTTCCTGCTTCTTCCTTTCTCTGTCCTACTCCTCTTCTTCTTCTTATAATTGAATATTTAATATTGGGCTCCACCGTCGTTGCTCCATGGTCACACACGCATGACGCCTCAGGCATTCTCGTGGATTCATCAGGTGCACTCATTTCTCATTTCAAGAGTGTTTCGCCTCGTAAAACGACGACCGCGGAGAGCTTCGAGCAGCGGTGGCAAGAACTCTTCCGCCGAAAGGTCGGATAAAAGAGTTCTTAATCCAAAATTGTGAAAAAATGTCGTCGCAGTTTAGAGAGTTTACTAAGTTCAAGGTGTGCAACGGGACTTTCTTAATATTTAGGTTAAACCGCAATGGGATGATAAAAGAGGATTTTCTCACCCCCTCAGGCGGGCGGCACAATGAAGAAGACCACCACCACCGCCGTCGCTACCGCCACCAAACGGTTAGTGCGAGGAGTGCGGTCGCGGGGTTGAATTGGCAGCTGGTATTAGAGGAGTCGCCGCGAGCACTCGTTTAAAATACAAACAGGTGCACAGTACCCGAACAAACCCGGCGATGACGAGGATACAACACAGATAAATGGGATAGCCTCCTTAGCTCGCGCGGCAGTTTACGAGAAACAAAACGCGCTCATTTTCTTAGTCGTCGTGTGGAGGGGAGATGGAAGGCAGATGCTAAATCCTGCAATCTATCTTGCCGCAGAACGCAACTTACCTATTCCTGCTTAAATTCATCTGTTTTCAATGATCGTTATACGGACAATTAATCCTCATGTCTTCTCGTCCTTCTTTCCCCCTATAGATGCTGCTCCTTAAGACCCACGATCATATTCCTCGGCCTTCTGCTCCCGTAACCCCTCCGACGACAATAACTATCATTATAAGGCTGTCTGCTCATCCACCTCCTCCTCCTTCTAAATAGGTAATTGTTCTAAAGGCCACGACAGTGCACCGGCTGTTGTACACTTCTGCTGCTCAAGTAGTTCAATTACTGTAATTCAACACCTTAGCGAGAGCGTGTTCGTGTTCGGTAACAATTGCGAGTGGGCCAGAGAGCAGACTGGAGAAAGTGGAATAATTGCAGGTCAGTTCCGTTCACATGCTCGCGCAATTAGTGCTAATCAGCTGAGCGTCTTGTCCGTGTTTATTGCAACATTTTACAATTGCCTCTCCTTGTCTCTTCCTAATTCGTGCGACCGGTGCCATCGCCGGGTGTTGTCCAACAATATGTTATTTTTGGCGGCGGTTATTCAATGGAGAGAGAGAATAAACCGCAAAGGTAGTCTGAGTGGTTGCGTGATTGGATTTGGAACTAATCGGCTTTAATGCAAAGGTGAACGACTTATGTATCTTCTTCAGAGAGAAGTCAGTCGGAGAAGACAATTCGTGCATTTTCCACTCTTTTGCATACCGTTCGCACCACTCTGGCACAGTCAGTAATCTATTGCACCGTCCCCACAGTGTGGAAAACCGCGGTGTGCCGCAATCGTTATGTGATCGATGCCGCGCGCAACTGTCAACTCATCGACCAACGCACGACCACTTATCCAGTAGTCTCTGCTGCTTCTGTGAATATATGCGGCCCTGTACATCATATATACTCTAACTAGTGCCACTTATTCTCTTCTGTTGTCGCCAACGTCGTTCGTTTCCTCTGAGGCTGAGGAGCTGGCATCGACGACTTCGACGAACGTCGACAGTAACATACACGCCTTCTTCGCCTCTTCTCGAATGTACCAAGTGTAACATCTGTGCTTGAAAATTGCGTTGGCCTCTTCTTCCTCTTCGAGTACGTCTGCCTGTCGTCGCGCTGATTAAATTACGGTAAATCTATCGCGTTAGACCCGAGGATTACCCACTTAATCAGACGGTGTACCCACACGCGCGACACACACACATACACATGTGTGCCAATTACGCTAATCGGCCTAAGACGATTACCGGACAGCAGATGAGTGTACGCGTATACTCCTACTGTTAGCAAACATTTGGACGGAATTAGCACATTGTCACCTCGAGATTACCTGGATCGGATGTTGTATCGTTTGTTTGCCAATTGAAGGAACATCTGTCTTCGCGCGAATGCAAAACGACGCTTTTATTAAATGTACGCGGTGTATACGGTATAATGAGAGGGAGAAAGAGAGGAGAATCACATTCAATTGTGTGGCCGCTGTTGCCGTCGATGTCGCAACACACAACTGCGCGAAAATTTCGCGCATTTGTGACACCTGTGCTAAGGTTAATTCCTCGCGCATCACCTTCTTCCTTCTTATTCATTCGCCTTACGCGACAGGAGGCGCTCAAGCAAGCGACAGATGGGCGACCACACGGATCTTTTCTCTTCGTGTTGCCATAATCCATTTTAGTTGTCGAGTGGCAATTGTCGAGAAGGGTTAAGTTGCAGCTTTGTTTCTTTTTCTGCTCATTTGCGGTGTTTTAATATTCTCAAAACGAACGTGTGACTTTTGAGTGTCTGGAGGAGTTTCTCGTTTGAATGTTTGCAATGTTCGTTTAAAAGGGAGAATTTCTGTTTTCAACAAAAAAAGCACTTAGCGTATTACGGTAGTTCTTTCGTGTCCAATTTGAATTGTCATACAAATCCTCGCGTTTCAACATGGATAACTTTGACTCATCGTGTGGAACCTACTAAATCTATGTCCCAAGCGTCCGCCCAGAGGGACTGGTGGCCACGCCTCCTGTTCTCCACACCCTTTTGTGACCTTCTTCACCTCCTCGCGCGCTTCCAGCTGCTCTCGTGGCGCAAGAAGGAGCGGGAGTTGAGCTACATGAGAAGTAGCCAGTCGGTCGACTCATCCGAACTTCTCCCTCTCGAGCTCCAATCCCGCGATCTTTGTATTTGAGTTCGCCTGTGCAGCTTCTCCTTTGTGTTTATCGTACACCGGCTGGCGACCACATGGAAACCAGATTGGCCTCGCGTTACTTTGAGGTTCCCCCTCTGACCTTTTAATGTCCCCCCTTAACTTCAGCCGTAGGTGGAGAACGGAGAACGGGGTTCTTCTGCTGCGTCCAACTTTCGGTGTTGTTTATGCAAACGGAAATCGAAAGGATCGCGTGAGAACGATCAGAGAGTTCGTTTATTGGAACATATACCTATTACGGTAAGACACGGAGCGACGATTTACGTGTGAACCGCGTCCGCTGTCGATGAACTAACTACCCCACCGCTTAATGCAATTCTCTCTTTTTTTTTGGTTCAACTCCTGCGAATGTCGAGAGTGTTGCTGAAAGTCCCTGTTTGTGCGAATGTTTTTCGCATATCTCAGTAGATCTAAATGAACTGACGTACCTTTAAACGCGCAACGAGAGCGAGAGCGACGAACGGGTGGTCGGAGCTCGCGGGGGAGAATTTGTGTGGTGCAATGGCTCGCTCCTTTCGGTCCTATTGTTCATAATCTCGGTGATAACGGTCAGGTTATGCGTTTCTGTTCTAATCCAGGTAAATCACCGCTGGTCACTTTTCCTTTCGCCCGCGCGAAACGTTTGCTCTCGCGCGTATTGTTCACCGTCGTCATTCAGTTTACTTTGAACTTTTTCCGAATATAAGTAGTACAATGTATTGTGATGTGTTTTCTCTTCAAATCAGTTGATGCATGAGTTTTCGAAGGCTTTCAAAAAAGCGTTATCCACGTGTCTTGTTCTCGAAGTGTTTTCGTGTCTGTGTGTGTGTTTGTGATGCGAGGAACATTCCTGAGTCGAACACGGTGGCAGGAATATTGAGGTGCTCTGCTATAGGAATGTGGTCCTTCCATGTATGGCCAGGCGAGTAGTAGTCAGTCAGTCAGTCAGTCTCTGGAGAGTGAGGAAAAGATAGGGTGAAGGATTTTGCGGGGCGTTCTCCCGCAACTGAGCGGCTCAGGTGGCGCTCATCTGCAATCTAATTTCAAATTAGTCTGTTTGGCCCCGTGTGCGTTTGAGGAAATCCCCTTCGAAAATGCGACTCATCCACGAGTAGCAGTAGCTAGCAGTAGCAGCAGCCGAGTCGTGTAGTCAGTCAGTGCAAACGCGTATCCGAAACGTTAACGTTCGAATCCAAGTGTCCTTTTCGGACAAATTTGTTGCGCCTTTCGTTGGTCGCATTGTCCTTCTGCCAGATGAGAAGCGCCTGCGGTGCGGAAGAAGGCTTTATGTTGATTGCCTGACGAAGACGACAAGCAGAAACGATGATGAGACCGCGCATTCGAACAACATAGGTGACCGGCCAAATTGCCTTTGGCGGTTGAGCACTCAACCCGAGAGCGCAAAGGTTCTTCAAAAGAACATCGAATTTCCCCCCTTTGTCCTCCTATAAACATCGATTCGAATTTTTTAACATATGCTCTTCCCCATTTAATTTTTGAGTTCTCACACCCTTTAGGTGCTTCTTCGCACGTAATTACCACTTAAGTCGGCATATTTATCCACTCGTCGAGAGCTCACCTACGGTAACTTCGGCGAACACACGCCCGCGATGAGGTAAGCGCTTTCGGCGGCACTCGCTGCGTGCTCTTTCCGGCTCACACTAATCAATCTAATTTACTTTACTTTATACGCCTCACGAAGGTGGCTCCTCGCTCGTGTGCGCGAAAGCTACTCGCTTCTGACTCTGCTACGAGCGCGGGCGCGCGTCGCCAAGAGGAGAGTCCCTCCCGTGAACGTGCTTCCACCTTACGCACCCCTGGCTAACCAACCGGCACACCACACACGCGTGCCACGCCCCGCCATTTGCCTCTGGGCGTATAGATTCTCGTCGACTCTCCTGGAAATGGGAATGTGCCTACACACGGCTGAGGAGGGAAGAGTGGGACACGCACATATTCACATATGCCTGATTGTTCTACCTACTCTTACTGTGGATGAGTCGTCGATGTCCGCTCAGCATCGGCATCGGTTTAATGAGTGCGCGCTTTCGTAATGTATTCATTACGTGAAACCGCTATCCCAACTACTCCTCGAGCGTTTTGACCTCTCAGGGAGACACACTCAGAAAGTGAATCATTGGGACATTTCGTTTTTCACCTCGTTTTTTGCCTTTGATTAATGGCCTCGACGCGCAGTTACTAAAAAAGTTTTTTTCTCTTACAGGTAGCTGAACCGGACTATGATGGGAATCGTTGAGACAACGACCGATTCATCTGCAATTTTACTTAAGAGCCACATGTCCGAAGCTTCTCCAGCCCCAGCCAGTGCAGGCGTTGTCGATGCGTTGCGCAAATTCAAATGTAACGAGTGTTCGAAGGCTTTCAAGTTCAAGCATCATCTCAAGGAGCATCTACGCATCCACTCGGGAGAAAAACCTTTTGAGGTAAGACTCTTTGTTTCTTTCGACAGAACACAATTAGGGCCTTTTTCTCGAGCTCTTATTCCTTCCAAAACAGAGCAGATTAGCTTCGAGTAGCTTCCGCTCGCCACTAACAGGGATTTATGTGTGTACAGTAGACCTGTCAGGCACGTTCTATTCAATTTTCGCGGTGATGCTATCAAACTTATTCATTCAAACAGTGCGATTGCCCTTCTTTTGATTGAGGGCTTGAGAAGTTACGCAAAACGTTTCACAAAAGATGAAAGTCTTTCATTGCCGAAAAGTATTCATTTGAGTCCCAGGTGCACGAGCAACATCGCCGAACAACGTTCTTTCGCAGCTTTCACAACACCGCCGCCGGTGTTAAACACTTCCTTTTGATCAGCTAAACTGATTAGCATACCGACGGGGCGCGGGGGAAACGGGGGTCCAAACCGTCCGTCCGTTCGCCACTTTTGTTTTGTCGCATGTTTAGAAGATGAGGAAAGCGATGAGACAAACGTTCCTTGTACGCATCCTTTAATCGGCTAATCCATTGTTTATCTGATTGGCACGACATATGGCAAGAGAGAAGACATCTTATGCCACACATTTGCTCGAAACCTCTCTTCTTTCACCTAACAATCGCGCATGGGTGGCACGCGAGAGGTCAACAGCGCATACGGTCACTCGTTCGCGATCGCTTCTTTTCCCCGTCGACGCTTAGGGGCGACTTAACTTTGTTTATAATCTCTGTTCTCGGCGACCTGCTAATCTGCGATAGCACCGATGGCATCATCAAGGTGTCTGGTTACGCCATAAATTATTTTCGCGACTCTTGAACAGTCGCCTAACATCAACCGAGAACATCTTATAATCTACGGTTTGTTTATAAGCGGGCGGTCGCGTCGAGAGTACAAATCGTTTGGCGAGGAAGGGGCGTGGCTCATGTGCGCAATTGGCGTTGCTAGGGGCTCGCTTAGTTGCAGGTAGACACGTCGTGCGTCGGACTACGATACTTTGAACTCATATGTCCCTTCTCTTTCAGTGTCCAAATTGTCACAAACGATTCTCGCATTCCGGATCCTTCTCTTCGCATATGAGCAGCAAGAAGTGCACTCAGCTTCAAGCCACAGCCGGTAGCAATTCACCGTTGTCCAACATCTTTACTGGTTCGATGGAGCAACTGGCTCTTTATCAGACGATATTGCAGCTTCAAAATGCTCAGAATATGTCTGCTTACAATTCGATGGCTTTGAATCCATACACTCTGCTCTTGCAACAGCAACTGCTTCAGGTAATTTGCGATTTTCGTTTGCATTTCGATTATTTTGTTTATTTTAGTCATCTTCGCCAAGCACACCTTCAAGCAATTCAGTAGAAAAGAGTGAAATCACTGAAGAAGTGAACGATTCACACATGGAAGAAGAAGTCGACGTCTCAAGCGAAACTGAAATAAAGAAAGAAGGCTCCGTGAAGACCGATTCCGAAGAGCAAAGCTCGGAAACCACCGAAACGGAAGCCGAAAAGGACAATTGGAGCTTGCTCTCGAACATAAACCCATTAATTAAGTCTGACTGGCGGCCGCTTCGATCGCGTTCCTTCTTGACCGACGCTCAAGTTGCGATTCTTCACACTCAATACAAACGGAATCCCTTTCCTTCCAAATACGAACTCTCCGCCATGGCCGAACAGATTGGAGTTAACAAACGCGTCGTTCAGGTAATCTATTTACTTTGTTGTCCTACCGTAACCCCCGACGAGCTCGTCTGCAAATACGCTCAACCGTTTTCAATCAGCTGCGGGTGGCAGTGATGCTTATTTATTGCGCTGTTTTATTGTCGCTTCCTCACACCTGACTACACTCTCATTACGTCCGCATAGAATTGCCCTTTTTATTGCGCTTCTTTCGCTGTCAGTTTACGGGGTCCATAGATATCATAAAAACAGTAAATGATCAGTCGTCGCGAGCCAAAAAAAAACTTCTTTTTTTTGTACTGTAATTCAATCTTTCAGGTGTGGTTCCAGAATACCCGTGCGAAACAACGCCGAAGCAACCGACTGGGAAGCACTCCAACTGAAAGGGCCGCGAGCAAAAGTTCCAATTGGTCCAATCTTCAAAAATGTACGACATCAGCGACATCTGCCACCGCTGCTGCCGCTGCGCCAAACTGTGGAGCGGGTGGCCCGGTGCTCAACGACCCCGTGCAGTTCATGACCGCGTGGAACCAAATTGCTCAAGTAAGTGTGGTTAATTGTGTTGCGCACGCGTTGTAACCGGGTGCGCTCACCTGCGTTCTTTGTGATTTATTACCCTCATATTTATCTCAATTTGCATGAGTTACGGCGATGGTGACAGTTCGGAAATGAGAAGTTAATTCTACATTGTTTCAGGCTCTCTCGTCGACGCCCAAAGATGAACGATCCAACTCGACACTTTCCTCCAACGATATTCCTTTCACGGGAGGTGAAGCACCTTTGGATTTGTCTTTTCGACCGTCAAGTAGCAGTAGCGCTGGAAGCAAAGAAGACAATTCGCCAATTAAAGCGTCTTCTGAAATGTCCGATCAAGTTTGGAGTCCATCAACTCTTCTGGGTTTCATGAAGAAGGAGACAGAGACGTTGAAAGATGTTATGCAGAGTGTTACCGCTCCTCCACAGTCATCTTCTGGCGCTTCAAGTCCTGATATGGAAGGCGACCGTTTGAGTGAAGCCAGCAGAACTGAAAGCTCTCCTTCGGCGTCGAGCATCTGGCCTGCTTCGAATAACTTCTTCTCGCAGTACTCTATGTTGGGAACGAACGGTCTTGCTGGTCTTCAAAAGGTCTTAGAGGTAAATTTCAATTTTTTTTGTGCAAATTAGTGATGTGTTTGATTTCAGCAAGGTGAAGAGATGGACGAAACTTTGTCTGAGAACTCCGATAACTCCAAGAAGATGCGCCAAAACTGGAAGGTCCACAAAGTAGACGACGACGGTCTTTACGCCTGTGATCAATGCGACAAGATGTTTGGAAAACAAAGCTCGCTGGCTCGCCATAAATATGAACATTCAGGTGAGGAGTGCATCTTCTTTGTACGCCTTGTCACACCGCTTAATTAATGACCTCGCGTGCGCGGATCGGTGAACAGCAGCTGATCAATTCCCTTTCGCTTGCATAATGGCCATTATGTTAATCCAATATTGTATTGCCGTAATTACAGGACAACGACCTTACAAATGTGACGTTTGCGAGAAAGCCTTTAAGCACAAGCATCATCTGACCGAGCACAAACGACTCCACTCCGGCGAAAAACCATTTCAAGTAAGACTTTCACACAATTAACTAATTTCTTATATTACACTTTTCAGTGTGATAAGTGTCTGAAACGATTCAGTCACAGTGGAAGCTTTTCGCAACACATGAACCACCGCTATTCTTACTGCAAACCGTACAGGGAGTAAACATAACAAGTTGCCTTCCTCGAAGAATTTGGTCTTTTCAAAGTCACACTACACTACTCAGTTATGCTTTTCACAGATCTTGCCTACTGTAAAATCAAATTGCCCCACTCAGCCTCGTATTACGTGTTTGGCTGTTTCTCAGCCGTAGCAGCTTACTATTCAGGTGCTTTTGTATGTACATATTTATGGATACGTACGCAGAGCGTACTTCCTCTCTTTTGCTGATTGTTTCCTCTTGTTCTTCCTTTCCATTCCGCAGATCTCATTCCGGTGCTCTCGGCAACTGTCTGCACTTTTCTTCGTCGTCTCGCAACTCACTTTCGAAGCTTTACGTTTAACGTACACACTATCTTATTCTATTTCTAATGTACTATCAAGTCGCAATCGTGCTAGTCCTTAATTTCTGCGTCAGTTTATTTTATTTCTTCTCAAAAATAAACAATATATTGTCTAGTTCAGGAATTCTCTTTCCTTTCACCCTTTTCTCTCCCTGCTTTT
>KI641043.1:9455-22471 GCA_000505645.1 Steinernema monticolum
TTTCGGTTTTGGAAATGTTATCTTGAAAGACAGCAGAGGATTCTCCAGCCGCAGGTGTCCTTAGAGCTTTGCTTTCGGTTACTTGGGATTTTACTATGCCCATTGCCTGCATGTGTGTTACTACGGCATCGACATTTGAAAACATTTGTTGTTGATCTTCAGAGGGTTCCATTGTTGATCGTTCGCTTGATTCGCTTGCGATGCCTTTGAGTATTTTGCCGGATACTTCCGAATCATCAACTTTTTGTAAATCACAAATAATCTTTCGATTTTCTTCTTTTGAGGAAGGCGTCTGCATTTGAATCTGCTCCTGGTTTCTTTCCTTTCGAGCTAGTTCCGTTAACATCGACTGGGGACTAATGTTAAATTGTTCGCTTTTTTCTATTTTTGCAAAAGAAGCAGCCGAAGTTGCGATTTGATTTTTAAGATTTCTAGAAACCATCATTTCCACATCGGCATACTCAAAGTAAGCTGGCCGTGAAATCCTTTCTGAAGAAGCCGTGACTTCAACGTTTTCCGTAGAATACTCATGGAATTGCATGCGGTTTGCAGCAACGCTCGCTTCGGAGAAAGTGGATTCGGCATTTGACGGTTCAGTAGAATGAGTGAATAAGTGAGTCGTCGCTTCCAGCGCTATCTTCAAACGCAAAGTTGCTTCGTCACTTAAAGAATCCTCTTGAGTTCTTTCGGCCGTAGCCGTTCCATATTTTTCCAAGTTTTTGTCAAGGCTTACAATTTGTTCTTCCGCAGCATTTGCTTTTAGTGCACTTTTGTCGGTTGGGTAAAAGAATATTGTTTTCCTTGCAAGCAAATCTCTTTCGCATATTACCCATTGCGACGACATATTTTCAACGTCTTCTCCGGCTTCGCTCAAGCGACTCGTCGTTCTTTCCATACTTTTTTCCTTAAGCAATACTGACGTTGTTTCCGACTTCGGTGTCTCTGACCAAAAAACTTCTTTTTGCTCGGAAACTTCTTTTGAAGAAGAAGTCCGGAGAAGTATGTTTTCGGAAGAAGCGATTTTCTTCGTTTGCTCGGTCAGTTCTTGTGCGCTTGTTTTCAAAAGAACGCTGTCTTGCATCGTTGTTTCTACTTGAGCTGCCTTAGTCTTCATGGTTGCGCAAAGTTCTCTGGCATGTGCAAATTCTTTTCCAGTTTCCTCAAAACTCTGAGACTTAAATAGTTTTGACAGTTCCGTGCCAACATTAACTTTGTCAAAAGTGGATTCGTGAACGGTTGACGATTCACTCTCGGAGATTCCCCCAAGTGAAGTTCCTATTGGCAACGCATCGGCAGTGATCTTCTTCATTTCGTATGTAATCTCCGCTTTGCTAACATTAAAAGTCCTTTCAGCACAAGTCAAAGGTCTCTCTGACATTTGCTTTTCCACATCAGCCGAAATGGTTTCTTGAATGTCATGAGACAGAAGAGAATGTTCTTCATTGCTGGCTTTTGTGGAAAACTTTTGCAAAGCCGTTTGCTTTTCTGCAAAAGTCATGATGGTGATTGGTTCCTCAGTTACCACATAATCAATACCAAGAGAATAACTTTCTTCTTCGGGAGCTAGAGCGCTCAGACGAGTGTCTTCTTTTAAATGTTCACGTTGTAGGTGCTCAATTTGCTCCTTCTCATCAAAAGACAATATGTCTACTTTACCAATGACTTCTCTTTGTTGACTAGCTGCTGTTGATAGTTCTGTTGTTTCTGATCTTAGAAGACCACTTGAAGTTGAACTCGAGTCTCTCACGAATTCGCGTTCCATTTCGTAAACAACATTTGTTTGTTCCTCTGTTGCGGAACTTGTTATAAGGTCTTTTTGAAGAGCACGTTGCTCATGTAGATCCTTAAAAACATCGAAACCTTTTCTTGTGTTCACTTTTTGCTCAAAAGCGCTGTGAGTTGTTACTTGTACATCCTGCGCGCGTTCTGGTACAAGATTTTCTTCGCTCTTGAAAGTTTCTTCAACACGTTGGTAGATTTGTCGGTAGCGGTAAGGCCCAAACATTTCCCGAGAAGATGATTGTCCTCCGAACGGTTCATACACAAGAATAGTTGTCAAATGACTTGTATCCTGTTTTTTCACTTTTACCGTGCTGTCCACAACTTCAATGTCTTCCATATCTTCTACAGTATAGGTGCTCACATCAGTCATACTGCGCGCCATTCTTTTTCGATAAAGATCGCCTTTCAAGTAAGATTCACTGATGGATTCATCGTCCCAGATCTCTTCTCGATTCACAACGTCGCGATATTCGATGCTTTTCGACCGATTCCTATGAATTATCTTTTCGTTGATCTCCGTAATGTGCGTTTCAATGACGTTATTCGTTTCTTCCAATGCTTCTTGATTAATCACAGTTGAAGACACAAAAAAGCCTTGTCGTTGCAGAGTTTTCTTAGTTTGCGCAGTGCGGTGGGATTCAGTGGTTTGTGAGGTGGACGGCCATGTGATGTGAGCGAACCCGTGCAGAGGCAAAAGGGACTTGTAGTTGGAAAGGTGCATTCGTTTTGTTATGTTTACGGTGTTCAAATCATAAATTTCGGGTGAAGACTCACCTGAGACCGATTCGGCCCACGAAGTGCTTGCGTGCATTCCATTGATTCCTCCACACGTCATCATAATAGCGCAGCTTTCGACTTCATTCCCGACTTCAATCACATCATAATGTTGAGGGGTTTCACTGTTCGAGGCAGCGATTTTCATTGCTGCTGCTCCTGTCTTTCCACCACGATTTAAAGAATAGTTGGCTGTCTGTAGTTCTGTTGAACTTGAAGGCGATGAAAACGAGAGCTGCTCAGTGCTAGCGATCGCTCGAGAAGCGTTCGCTTCGAGGAACGACGAAAACTGCGATGTGCGAGACAGATCCATTGTAAGTGTGAGGTCTTGGTGAGTTTGGGCATAGGCATCAAGTCTGTTACCGGTGTTGATTCTTGGTTCAGAAAGGTTTTTCTGCGTTCTTTCTTCGATGTTTTCAATTGTGTTTTTAAGATAAACCATAGCCGAACTCTGCTCTGAAGAGAATTCGTGAAGATCGCTGGAAACTCTTGATATGTTTGCAAGTTTAAATTTAAAGCCTGCCATCGAAAAGACATCTGGAGAGGAAAGGCTGAGGGAAGTTGTGGTGGCTTCGCTCTGCGCAGCGTCTAAGTGAAAAGAATGCTTAACGATTGTGCTGTCTTTCAGCAAGCTTTCGACACTCAGACACCGACGATCGTGACTGGCAAACGAGTACATAGTCATCGCGTTTTCTTCAGTCGTCTCACGAGCTTTAAGTTTTTCTTTTTCGTACTGTTTGCTGACCCAATTGTATTCAGAAGACAGTTGCATCTGCATTGCGTTGATGTTATTTTGAAGCGCGATCATTATTATTGCGCTTTCTTCGGAGAGCTCGTAGCTCTTGAATGATTCTTTCCACACTGTCGCTTCTTTGAGTGTTTTTGCTGCTGATTGACTATGGTCTATCAAAGTCTTGTGAAACCCCTCGGAAAAAAAAGTATTTTCTTCCGAAGTTGCTGCAACCTGATGGGAAAAAGCTTGTTGTTGTGATTCGCCAAACGACTTTTCGGGGACGCAGCTATCTTCGACCGCTTTCCGGATGCTTATTTGGATGGACGCAGATTCAAATTTTTGCGGTCTCTTCTCGCGAGTTGTAAATTCAGTTCCATCTGTGTTTGAACACTCGATCGTCAGAGTAAAGATGCCGTTCGACTCGTCTTTCACCAAAACAACTTCAGTGGGTTCTTTTTCTTCGGATTCTTCCGATACGAAACGGCGAGAACGCTTCAAGACAGCGCGGTCTTCGAAGCGTTGTCCAGCCTGCGCGAGGTCGATCAAAGCGCCTTCGGGCTCGAGGATTTTTATCTCTTTTTCTTCTTCGCTCTTTTCGGACACAAATTTTTGCATCGTTTGGCGAATCATTGCTTCGCCTTCAAACCACTGACCGTCTTGCTGCATACTGTATTCACCGCCGTAAGGCTCACTTTCGCGAATTACGTCTTTGTTTGCTTTTTCGTATAGAGCTTCTTCTTGACGATGCTCAATCATGGTTTCGTCTTCCACTCCAGGTCGAGGAGGTTCTGAAATGTGTTCGGGTTCCGTTTGCAGGTCAGATTTTGCTAGCGGCTCAACCATAACAGGCTGTTCTATTGCTTCTTCAAGAACATCTTCAGGAACTTCTACAGAAACACTGGATTCGAAGCGAGTGGTGCGCTTCAAAATTGTGGTCTCTTCAAAATGCTGACCACTTTGTTCCAACCCGTAACTTGAAGGTTTAAGTAGCTTAGTTTTAGGGCGGCGTAGTTCGGTGCGCATAATCACTTCGAAAGCGATTTCATTTGGAATTCCGATGAACACTTGATTAGAAGAAGAATCCTCCGTCCGCATCAGATCGCAATCAACGAACGCGTTCGCGCAACGAGGGTGAGAACGGCGGGCGATCACGGAATCCACGGATTCGGTGTCGGATTCGAATTGCTTATGCTGGACGATTCGGTCGGCTCCTTCGAATTGTTTTCCCTGAGTGGTCAGTTTAATGTCCTTCTTTGCCATCTCCTGTTCAAGTTCTTTCTCCATCTGGTCGATGTATTCTTTGTTGACTCTTTCGATTTCTATAATCGCGGGAGAAGCAGTATCAGAAGCAGTTTCCACGTTGAACTCTTTCTCTGTGAGTTGAGGAACGTGTTCAGTCACAAACTGCTCCATTTCTTCGACGTCGTCTCGCAGACCAATTATGTAAGTCTTCATAAGTTTGGTCACGTTCTCGACAACTTCAACTTCGACCCTTGTCTTTGTGGCTTCCTGCTCGCCTTCAAAGGCTGCCATCTCTCGCATTAGTTTTTCGCTAAGTTTAGATAAGTACTCGGATTTACTCTAAAAAGTAGAATGTCACACCAACTGAAAAATGAGGATTACTGCTCACCGCCCCACTGGGAATATCGATGTTAGCCACGTGGGTTCCGATCTCTCTGCCATCTTTGTACATCTGCAAACGATACTGCGAGTCGAGCTCTTCGGCACTTCCCACGCGTTCTTCTTTCACAATCATCTGACGGTTTCCAAGAGTGGTTTTTATTTTGTAGTTGGTCACAGTATCGCGAATGGTCCAACCGGCACTTATTAATTCATCGACTGTTTTCAATTTCGCACCAACTATCTGAAATTTTCATTATTTAACATTAACAAGTTGCTTTGAACAAACCTTTTCCATCCGCATTTTGCCTTCGACGGTAGTGCGTACAATTGGTTTTCCCTCTACTCTTTGCATAACCTCGATGACATCTCCATTTTCAGTCACTATCCTTTCGGTGGTTTGTTCGTTCGTTAGTCGCGAAGACGATCTTTCCGGAGAGTTTTGCTTCAGACGATCTGCATCCCACGTGAAAACATTTGCGACTTTCAATAATCCTCCATCCTGACAAAACAAAAACACGATTTCCAATTGATTGGTATCACTAACCTCAGTTCGAATGACTTTGTGCATAGAGCTCGTTGAAGCCGCTTTGGGAAGCTTGTCCGCTAGATGGGATCGTCTCGGAGAACCACTGAACGTCACCGCAATCGGCTCGGTCGAGAGCCGCAAAA
Organism: Steinernema monticolum; assembly: GCA_000505645.1. Taxonomy (NCBI): domain Eukaryota; kingdom Metazoa; phylum Nematoda; class Chromadorea; order Rhabditida; family Steinernematidae; genus Steinernema; species Steinernema monticolum. The sequence goes on from KI641043.1 coordinate 15,037, forward strand.
GGTCGAGGGTTGCTTCATCGAGCACGGAGTGAGACGACTTCTTTGTATCCATATCGTAGGAAGGTCTTCCCGAACTACCATATCCGGATGTTTGGAATGTACCAGACCTCCACCTCGAATCGGCGTTTTGTTGGTATGGTATTGCACTCTCAGCTCGTCCATATCGCGAGATTTCGTCTTCAAAGGTTACACTTTTGGGGGATATTGGAACACTCACTGAAATTATAGAAAACGCAGTAAGAGAGCAGCAAAATTTCGTAGAAGTAAATGATCTGTACTTAATGAGTTACTTTAACATTCTGACTCCTACCCAATTCCAATTCCTTTTAGTTTACTATTTTGCTCGGTGTTTGTATTGTAGTTGCATTTCTTCAATATAATTGATTTTAATGGCGCTCGGCGCGCGGGGGATATGCAATCAAGTATTTTTTACATTTGATTAATGAAAGTGTAACACAACTGCTAACAGCAGACCGTTAAGTCGGGCGAGTGGGTGATCGCAAACAGAGCTCACCGTTCAGTACATGTTTCATCGATCGTAAATAGCTTTGCTCTCACCAAGAAGAGCGTTGGTCTCTTAAAGCAGAAACAACAATAACTTACATTCGCGCTTTTTGGCATTTGAAAAAGGTCCGGGGTAAAGGTTGGCATCTCGTTCGTTCGATTTTGCTCTTGCGTTGAGAATCTCAGCGTAGTCGTCCTCGGATTCCCAGTCATTTCTTCGTCCACTCATCGGAGATTCAAGGGGCGATAGCGTCAGTGGCGACGCATCGGATTTTCCGTTTCCTCGAAATAATTTCTGAAAAATAGAAGCACCGACTCGACAATTGTTAAGCAGCAAAAAATAATTACTTGAAAAAATCCTCCTGATCCGCGGCGGCCCTGCTGTGGAGAAGGCTCATGTTCTGATTCATACTCCCTGAAAACAAATTGATTGTTTTTGAGAAAACGAAACGAAAACAACGTTATTTAAACCAGAAATTGTTCATCGTGGACAAAAAAAGAACATAAAACAATAAAGACTCACCGTTGAGATCTGTCTTGGGCGAAGAACTGCTTGAAACCTTTCTTCATGTTTGTGAATCCACCTTTCCTGGAATCAATCTTTTTTATTTTAGCCGGTTTTTTTATTTGGAATGCACAACTGCTTGCTCCTTCTAAAGGTACGACCTCTGCAAAGAGGCCACTTGCATCCTGGACGCTTCCCCAGCGTCTGCTTTGTCCGGTAACCAGGCATGACTTCAACACCTGTGGCTGTTCACTCTCACATCTTCTAAGGCGCACATCAGCCGGTGGAAGCGAGAGGATCATGGAAGAACATTGCAAGTCGATTGATTCATCACGAATAGAGGAGATGGTCGTGGTACTTCCGCTTCCGCTTCCGCTTTCGCTTTCTTGCGTCATCTCCAGAAGGGCGGCTTCGGATTTCGAACTTCGAAAAAGCCATCCTTTCTCGAGGAGCGAAAGCGACCTACGTCGTTCTTCCCATTCCAATAGTTCCTTTCGCGTTTGTTTATTTGCTCGCACAACGTCTTTTTCGGGACACTTCTTCACTTTTCGCGGAATGTGCTGACTTCCGGGGATGTCGTACGCCTCTCCAGATTCCCCTCCTTTGATCGCGGTTAAATGTTTCTTTGATGGAACACAGCAACATTTACAACTCTTGCAGCAAATGCAACCCATAACTGCGATTTGTGTTCCCAGCATGGTGAGTTCGAATACTTCGTTCTCTAAGAAAAGATCGACAAACGATCGAACAAATTCTTCAAGAACCTGCAAAGGAGTCCGTTAACGACTGCCTTAGTTTTTCTTTACGAAAACTAATAGAGGGTTATAAGATAAGAGGTTCAAAAGCCTACTGCGATCGAGATGTTAGTCGAAACAGTCGGAGGGGAAAATGGAATAGAGGAACGGAAATAAAAGTAAGATGAACAAGGATAATGAGGATTGTGAATCGCGCGTTGGGGCCGCGATAGCGGTGATCGCAAACATCGGCTAGTGACACAAAAATACATTGCCACTTGACCGGTTTTCAAAGGCGCTCGTTTTAACGTTTTCTGTAGCAAAGAAGACTTCCAGAAGTCATTTAATTGATTTAACTTTGAAAAACTCACAAATTAGAATTTTGCAAAAAAGTTAAACTAACACAATTGACGCGCTGCGCTATAAAAATTTTTCTTACAAAGTAGAAATAAGGTGCAACACGTGAAGAAAGCATACGAATTGAAGATTGTCAAAAGCTTAACGCCAACGTGCGCGTATTCTCCGACAGGAGCACTCTTGTAGAATATCTCGCAAAAAGCATTCCTTCAAACAGTTTCGGACGTTATGTTTACACGCTCAAGTGGAGAGGGAGAAAGAAGAGGAAAGGAGAGAGAAACGAGAAGTCGATACACTTACCGGCTGGAACATTTCTCCGAGATGCATATTGTAGTAGATTGATGTTTCTCGCGTGTTCTAACGTTGAAATGATTCAGTTAAAACCGAACATAACGTGCAACGAGAATGATGTAAGACCCAAGTTCCGGCCGAGTCGCTAATCTTTGGATTCAGATTAGTGTATTACTTTCGCATCGATTAATAGCGACAGTCGTCATGCTGCGAGGAAAAAAGTAAATTACAAAAACAAACAAGGCTTACGAAGAAACGAGCAGCAAAAACAACATTTAATGCTTTAAAAAGGAGACGAAAGAAGTGAACTTAATAGAGAAAGTTACGTGAGATTTACTATAATATCCGAACATTCTGAAGAAAATAAAAGCGATTGATTTTTTGAAATTTTGTGTAAATCACTCAGTCCAAAGGAAATGTTAGGATTCGTTTATTTTGCAGAAAGCAAATACCAATTGAGATTGATCCTTCTGAAGTAACAAGTGCGCGAGATGTTCAAACATTATCGGCAAAGCATCAAAAGAAAGTTCTATTTCTGTAAAGCAAAAGTGTCCTATTAAGAATTATTGTTGTTTGTTCTAGCTAATTGCCGATGCCAGTAACGGTTTTTATTGCTGCGCTAAAGGTATTGAGTGCGCTGCGGAGGAGAAAGGCAATTGCCGGATGTACCAGTGTAATGTAGAGACAAAAAGACGTCTAAGCAAAGAAATCGCAAACGATAGCGCCGCGAGCGTTTTTCGCAACAGATTAATATGCACTGAACTCGGTGGGCTGTCGACTCAAATGAGACTAAGGGTCAGTCGATCAGATGCTGAAAAAATCAGCTGGGTTGGAGACTGGAGGAACGATCAATCAAAAGGTGGCATTCGACATTTACTGTAATGAACGCAAAAAACGTTTCTATGTAAAAATGCAAAAAGAACATTATTTTTATTTCATCATTAGGTTTCATTTAATATGGGTTTAATAAAAATGAATTTTTGCATTGCTTGTTTATCACCTAAATGTAATTAATTCTTCTGCTATTGGGAATGATGAAGATAAGGGAAGATAATCAACAAGAAGAGTCTGAGTGCAAACACGCTATATAATGCTAGTTGCAAGTACTTTTACATAACAAAGTCCAGATAAACAAATTTGCATAACTTACGTATTGTCGAAGTCTACTCTGATTACCGAACAAAGCTGGAAGGGAAATTTGACAACAAAACACGATTACCAACAGCAGGAAAACTGCTACAGGGATAACAATTGCCGCAGAAAATGAAAGAACTCATAAAGTGGCCCTCCCCACAAATAGTATATTGATTACGATTAAGAATTTGCTTACCTGGGCCGCAGCTGTGGGCAAGAGTGGGAGGTGTTGATCTGATGCCCTCGGGAAAGAAAGCACGACTGGTCCGTCGATCGTTCTCGCACGAGATGCTACTTGCAGTGCCGCCTTAACCGCTCACTATTCGCCCGCCAGCAATATCCCATCGTTCATCACCTTCCAACATCGTTGTCGGTCGAACGAGAGCGCCTGGTCGTTCGGCGTTGTCTAACACGACAACGCATTCATGCAGTTTGCAGGCCAGGCGACTTACAGCCACAACAGAAGTCTTCATTGGCTACTGGTACAACGGAAAATTATACATGAACAACGAACGCCTGACAATTATATTTATTTTTAGAAACTTGTGATCTGTAAACAGTTCTGTCCAGAAGCTCGTAAAAACGTTTTTGCGAGACTCTAAACGCCATTTAATAAATATATCAGGTTTCTTGTTTACTTTCCGTAACAAATGATATTCCAACTCTCGCAATTTTTATCGGATAGAGATGGGACGTCTGCTGTTGTTTCCTTTATTTCTAGCAACTTTGGTCTGTACGCAGACCACGAGTAAAGGAAACGCTTTTGATTTGGATAGCACGGAGAGTGTCACAAATATCACCGAAGATTTGAATACCACGGAAGCGACTACTTTGAGGCCATTACGGTGAGATATAAACTAGATTCTATTTTTTGGTGATATTTCAAATCAAATAGGTTTATATTAAAAGTTAAGATGCCGAAGTCGACTCGAAACCCTTTGTGAAAACGGAGGAGAATGCATTGAAAAACGCCGAATGTGCGATGGTGTTTACGACTGTTTTGATCGGAGCGACGAAGGTTTAGATAATTGTGGTCACAAAAACGTCAGAATGAGCAAGGTATGGTAATTACAATAGTCTGCAACTCCTATTCTATATTTGTTTTGTAAGATTTAATTTGATATAAAGATGTGCTAAATGTTGTTGTTCTTTATTGCAGGAATATCGCGGTCTTTTCCGGCATAACCTGCTGAAGTGTCCGGAGACGTGGTTTTATTGCGAAGATGCAAGTCGCTGTTTGGAAGGAATTCATGTGTGCGACGGTCGCCGGGACTGCACGTGAATCAGCGTCTTTTTGATGAGCGCAAAAGGTTTTTATTTTCAGTGATGGTTCCGACGAGGCTTTGTTTTGCCATCGACATCGTCAAAGATTTGGAAAAGGACAAGAATAAGAGCGCAAAGAGCACAAAGAGCACAAAATATCGATGTATTGGTGATTGGTGCGTTTGTATTGTTGCAGAATTAGTGAACGAATAAAAAGTTGCTCTCTAAAAAGATGACTGTAGTCGAACTCCACGCAAATGCGTCCTCCGATTCGATCAGATTTACATGAATTCTCCTTCCGTAACTCTACGACTCTGTATGTCACGAGTTGAACAATGACTGCTGCACTCGAGTTTCGTAGAGGAACCAGACTTCGGATGTTTTGATGGAATATTCCTCTCAGTCCTTTGGGCAAAATAATACTCATGTCAGTCGACGCAATCAACATATCTCTAATCTTGTCTAATCACCCCAACGCTGTTTTATTCATAAGTTATTTGTGTGGCGAAATAAAAAACACGTTTGTTGAGAGAGTTGACAAAAAAGGAAAACCGGGAGCTGAAGTACAGTGAGCCGGAAAATTGTTTGCGCGGCACATGCTCGCAAGTTGATTATGCAAATCCTCCGAATCAAATGCCGCTTTGATGTATTTATAAAAGAGGAAACTATGAATCGTTCCTTTTAAGCGTTAATTGCAGATTCCCGCTGTCGATGAAGGTGTACGCGTTGGGATTTGTCGACTTCCTAGTCTTTGGTGTCTTCTTGTCTATCTCCATCTCAGTTGGTATCTACTACGCGTTTGTGGAGAACTGCCGCAAATCAAAGAAAGTTTCCCCGTCTAGCGAAGTTTCGGTACAAAAGTCTTAAAAATCTATCTTTAGTGTTTAAGTATTTAGTCCAAAACGGATGACTATTTGATGGGAGGCAGAAAGATGCCGATAGTTCCTGTGGCGCTTTCTCTTCTCACAACTTTTCTTTCCGGAATCACTCTTCTCGGGACTCCTGCGGAGATTTTTGAAAGGGGTATCAGCTACACGTTATTTCAAAATTTATAAGTATATAACATCAGGGATTCTATGGCTCTTTTACTATTGGACTTGTGTTTTTGCATTTGGCATTTCTATTATCTTCTTCATTCCGATTTTCTTCGACCTTCAAGCCACTTCTATCTATGAGTACCTAGAACTTCGCTACCACTCCGTTCTTCTCCGACGTCTCTGCGCGGCAACTTTTATTGTGAACACCTTCTTTTACATGGGAGCGGTCGTATACGCTCCTTCCGTTGCTCTTAGTGGAGTGACGGGAATCTCTACTTGGGTTCTTATTATCGTAAGTTGGAGTTTTTGCGCTCGAAAAATGTTAACCACAACTTCGAGAAACGGTTTATGTAGCACTGAGATTGTTGTACTATTCTTTGGATTCTGCAGTTTCAATCACCATTCCTTTAATTTCCTTGAATGCCTTTAAATTCATTCAGCTTGTCGGCATTTCGAGTACAGTGTACACAACTTTGGGAGGCCTAAAAGCTGTTGTGTGGACGGATACCCTACAGGCGGGAGTGATGTACGGGGGCATCGGACTAGTTGTTGTCAAAGGTTGGTCCGCGACGGTAGGAAGAGGTGACCGTTTCGTTTAGGTGTGCTCGACGTGGGTGGTCTGGGCAACATTTGGAAGACAATGGAGGTAGGAGGACGCTTCAGCAACGCTTGGCGCTTCGACCTCGATCCGGCACAGTATCAGAGTATCTATACGACATTCTTCGGTGGAATCACGTTTTGGATGTCCCTCTACGGGTTGAACCAAATGGCTGTGCAAAGATACTGCTGTCTTCCTTCGCTTAGAGCAGCTCGAATTGTGGCTGGGATTACGGTACCCCTTTTTCTTCTTCTCGCGACAATGGCATGCTTTATTGGAGCTATTGTTCTCACCTACTTCTACAACTGTAATCCAATAGAGACCGATGAAATTCAGTCGCCTGATCAATTAGTTGTTCTTTTTGCGGTGAAAGTTCTAGGTAATTACTTAATTTACATTGTAAAAAGTACATACACATGCGTTTCCAGAGTCACTTCCGGGACTTCCAGGACTTTTCCTCGCTTGTATGTTTGCAACAACATTGAGCACCGTTTCCACTGGCTACAACAGTATTGCCGCCGTGGCTTACGAGGATTTCATCAAACCGCACACTATAAATAAGATTTCGTCGTCGGCTGCACTGCGGATTAATAAGGTTTCATTGTTTTTGATATGTTTTATAGATGCTCTTGCATAGGCGCTCGTTTGTGGATCGGGAGCGATGTGCACTGCTATGGCTTTTGCTGCAGGACCACTAGGTGGAATCATTAAGGTAAAAAAGTCCACCGTGTTTTTCTATTTAACATCTTTTAGTCTTCGATTAGTTTAATGGGTACGTTGGCCGGTCCAATAATGGGTCTTTTTTTCTTGGGAGTGTTCTACCGTAATGTTTCTTCTCGCGCTGTCATCATCGCCTTCTGTTCAAGTATCGTACTTGGTTCCTCTTTGTGGGTTTGGTCGTTCGCTGAAGATCCATTTAGTGGTTGGTTGGTTACTCTCTTCTTAAAGCGCTGCACAACTGATGTGTCACCTATACAGGGTGCGCCATAAGTTCTGTGAAACAATAGAAATG
>KI641049.1:13602-27941 GCA_000505645.1 Steinernema monticolum
TTCTCGTTTGGAATGGGTACTTTAAAACCTTTTTGGTATTCGTACGTCGTACCAAACACGTCGTACCAAACAATAAATATTTTATTTGTTTTAATTTACAAAGGATTAAACAAAATGAATGCAAAAAAACGGTGAGAAGAGGGAACACTAGTCAGCAAAGGGTGGAAGGGACTCAGAAGTCGTATTTGGAAACAGAAAGCAGAACGAGGAAGTCGGATTGGTATTTCTTATCGCGCGCATCCGAGTAGGAGCGGATTCCAATGGAGTGTCGCGAGTCGGGCAGGAGTTTAGCAGCGTTCAGGAGCATCGCGCGTCCTCTTTCAAATGAAAGCGCGAAGTTAGAACGCGCTTTCGGGGAGAGGTTGAAGCGCGTTCGATGAAGAACTCTTCCACCGCTGTCGTAACTCGTAAGTCGAAGTAGCGGAGTGCCCTTCGCGATTCTGCGAGGCACAGCCAGCATATGGATTGCGATTGGAGGATGAGTACAATTCGCACAATTAGAGACACATCGCCTGAAACATATCATTATTGTGAATTGTATTTAGATTTAAAACTCACATATTATTGAGATGATAACCCTGAGGACACGGCGAGTTCATACACTTGAAGGTGCCAAGTTCGTTAAAGCAGAGTTGAGAAGAAGTGCAGACTCCGGCGACACATTCGTTAACGTCTAAACGGAGTGATTACGGTGGGATAAGTGGGTCTACCTTACCTATGCATTTTCCGTTATCGTCGAGAAGATATCCTTCTGGACAGTAGCACTTAAAGGAGCCGACGGTGTTATCACATTCGAACTGACACGGCGCATCGAACGCGCACTCGTTGATGTCTTCGCAGATGAATCCCGTCCAATGGAACCCGGAGGGACAATCGCCTCCTAAGGGCTCCTCGAACGACATAGTTTGCAGAGGACGATCGGCTTCTGCGCTAATTCCGTGGCATTTGCCGTCGACGACGGGGAATCCGGCGGGACACACACAACGGTAGGATCCCAGAGTGTTCTTGCAAGTCATCGGCAATTTGCAGGGATCTGTTTGAGATGCACATTCGTCGATATCTGAAATAACAATTCTTACATTGTAGATTTGTAAAAAAAAAATTAAATCCAATTTAAAACTATAACTCTAACTGAATTTTTACCTTGACATTCATCATCAACATTCAATTTATAGCCTTCAGCGCACGATTCGAGACATCTGAAGGAACCGATTGTGTTGAGACATTCGGTCTCAAAAGGACATGTGGCCGTGCCAAGACTGCACTCGTCGATGTCCATGCAGGAACCGTCCCATTTCGTCTTGAATCCCTCGTCGCACTGCCTTTCGCAATCATAACTGCCTATCGCATTTACACATTCACTTTCTTCGCCGCAAATCGCTTCATCCATCGCGCACTCGTCGATATCTAAACGAATTTTTTTTGTTTATAATTATAATGATCTACCATACCTTTACAGTATCCTCTAATCTTATGGAATCCCTCGGGACATCTGTCGTCGCGATCGACTTTTGCATGCATCTGCAGTTCATCGTGGTCAAAATTTGATTTCACCTCGACGCGCATTGTCTTTCCCGCGCCGATCATCTCCACTCCCTCAGTGGGGTCATAATTAATCTTATCGTTCCATCTAAATCCAACATTGTAAATTAAAACAAAAAAACTAAGATCTGAACTCAAAAGGAATCCGATGGCGACCTCCCAACTGAAGCGCCGACTTTCCGCGTCCAGTTATCTTTCCCGGCACTTCTTCGATCAACTCTTCAAACGAGTCGTCGAACGAAAGAGAATCCTGTAATCGAATATTGTACCATACCGTAATTCTCACTTGCTTACTACTACTACTCCAGGGCGTGGAACGTTTCCGTTTAAGAGAACGTCGACTTCGATATGTGAGTTCTCCGTTTGAATGCCGTTTCCCTTCTGTCTCACGTTGATTGTTTCGCCAGTTTCAAAGCGATATTCTGTGAAACGTTCGAAATTACCCCGGACCGAAGTATCTCTTGGAGATTGAGGATCGTAGGCAAGGAATCCAACAGGGGTCGACATGTAGCCGATAATCGCTTTAGTTACGGTATCTGCAAATAAGAGAAATAAAAGAGAATCGATAAGTATAGATTCACTCACCATGATTTCCATACAAATTGTCAATTTTCATGTGAATGGTGTTGAATCCGACTTGAGGAGTCACATTGGCCATGAGATTCTGATGTGTGATCTTCCGTTGATTCACGACACCATCCAGTATTCCGACGGAACCGCGCGACCCGTCGTCGATGATAACGTCGACGCCATCCCACGACTTCCCGAGACGATTCGCAGCGCGGCATTTGTAGTTTGCTTGATCGGTGTGACGTACTTCGGCGATCCAGAGTGAGTTGTTAGGCAGAATTTGCACTCTCGCGTCGTCCATCTCCACATTCACATTGTCCTTTGTCCATCTCACTTGAGTGGTAAGCGGATTTGCGTACTTTATACTACAGTCAATCAGAATTGTTTTTCCTGGTCGAGAGTAGATTCTCGCAGGTCGAATAACCGCCTTCGGACCTCTTTCGTCGATGGCTTTCCGTGTCGATACAATAATTCCACGCCGTCCGATCACAAAACATTCGACTTCGGTAGAATCATCCTCGGTTTCGGAATCGCCCATGAGTACGAGGGAGCCGTTGTTCATCGCATGCACCAGTTGGATGCCTTCGTTTTCGTCGATTCTTCGTCCATCGATCACCCAATCGGGACGATTCATGCTGGGAACCATACCGTCGACGGAGCACTGCATTACAGTAACTGTGAGCTTTTCCGGAACAGTTTTCTTTTTGGATTTCTTCATCACGGAGATCGAAGCCATCGTGGTACTTGATCCAAGAGAGTTTCGCGCGATGCATGTATATGAGCCGGCGACAGATTCGTCGAGCACTTCGATGCGAAGGAGGGAACTGCTGTCACCAATGCTGACATTAGTAATGACTGTGTTGCCCTTCATCCAAGTGATTTCGGGTTCCGGAGTGCCACTTGCGCTGAATTTTTGAATTACAGTATCAATATAGGAAAAAGTAATTACCTGCAGTACAACTGAAGAATCTGTCCGATGACCACTTTGTGACTTCTGGGAATATCCGTAAAGTGGGGAGCGGAGAGAAGAGGGACAGTTCGGGGCCCCCTCGCTCCGGGTAAACACTTGACGAATACCCCGTCGGTGCCGTTGGGAGGAAATTCGTGGAAGTCAGGCAACATTGTTCCCTGTGGAGTGTCGCCGCGCGCGGGAACGTACGTTTTTTTGATCGGATTGCCGTCTTTATCGCACTCAAGCCACTGTGTCCGGACGTCTTTGTTGGGCACTAAACACACATGCGATTAGAATGGAAAATCCTAAACGCATTTACAAGGTACAATGAGCCTACGCAAGCCGATCGCTTGTCCGGCGTCGCTCTTCGCGATGCAGTGATAGAAGCCATCGTCTTCGGGTCCGACGTTCTTGATAGCCAAAGCCGTTCCAAGAATCTGATACTTCTCAGCATGCCCGCTAATATCGACGTCGGGGATTTTTACCCACGAGACAACGGGTTCGGGAATTCCAGAAGCGTTGCACGGAAGAATAATAGTGTCGTTCAAGTTCGCCGTTACGTTTATCTTTTCGGGATATATTTCGGGAGGGTCTGAATGAAACAATTACAACTGAGAGTAAAAAGCAGCGCATCGTACTTAAAACAACTACATCAAAGTCTTTGTACACCGATCCGGCCCAATTCTTTGCCGTACACGTGTATACTCCCGCGTCATCGAGAGAGACTTTGTTGAATATAGCCGACTTTTGTATTCTTTCGGTGTGATCGTCCACGGCGGCTGAAGTATGATATAAGAAAAACTAAAAAATAAAATCAATTTTTACTATGCGGAAGTGGATCGTTGTTCTTAATCCACGAGATTTGCGGAGGTGGAATACCGACCGCTTCGCACAATAATTCGGCGTTTTGTCCTTTCTTCACAATGAATTTTCGTGATTTTTCAGAAATCTTTGGAGGAACTGAAACAGAGAAAATGAACCCGAATATAAAGAGAACAAACCTCCAACAAAAAGTTGAATATTCTGCGTGGCGTTTCCGGCGGAATTCACAGCGATGCAAGTGTAGAGTCCTTCGTCGTGGAGTTTCGTTTTTGCAATTTCCAGATGCGCACCACCGTTTGCGAGGTTCATATGGTTGGTCAGAACGAGCGGATCGTTGTCCTTTTTCCAGACAATATCCGAGTTTTCGCCCTCAATCTGACATAACAACGTTGATGTGTCGCCTTCCGTAATATTGAGTGTGTGTAGGCCGTCGCGGCTTACTGTAGGCGGACTGATCACCTTGACGAAGTACTCGACTTCCGAAGTTCCCGCGTCATTCTTGACGACACACTTAAAAGGAAGGGTTCCCCGTTCGTTCGGGCGCGGAATAAAGAGAGTGCCGTCATCAGCTGCAATGATTACGGTTATCGAGTATTGACAGAAAGCGACTAACCAAGAGTGAACTCGTCTTCAGAATAAACGGATTCGATCGCAGCTTCATTAATAAACCACGAGATTTCGGGAGAAGGCGATCCACTCGCTCCACACTTTAAGCTGAAGGGACTTCCCACGGGCACCATTGATTCCGTTGGAGATGTAATTGTGATTCTCGGAGGAACTGTAGTGAATTTGCTCTTATTTCGTTGATTAGCACTTCCTTACCCAAAACTTCAAGTGTGAAAGCTTGCTGGTCGATTCCAGCTTCGTTCGTAGCTACACAGACATAAATACCGGAATCCGCAGTTCTCGTGTCGATCACTTTGAGAACGTCTCCTTCGGCAATATACCGTACTCCAGTCTCGACGCGAATTCCGTTTCTTTGCCACGTGACCACAGGTGCGGGTTCTCCCCTCGACTGGCAAAACATTTCCGTGATTTGGCCTTCAATTACTTGGACAGTTCCACCGTTCATGATGACGGGAATCTCTGCAAATTATAAATTCAATTACCGTAGTCTGCACGAATAATTTTACGGTCAACATCCAACTTGTATATGATCTGGTCGGTTCCGGCGTCGTTTTTCGCTTCGCAAACATAAACGCCTTTGTCGCTAAGCGAAATGTTGCGCAGCTGAACAGCCTCTTAAATTAGGTAGACTGTCATACCGTAATACCTGTAGGTAGTTAGAGTCATCGCTTAGTAGCGTGTTAGTCGAGTTGACCAACTGAGTGTTGTTAAGGTACCAGCTGAAGTCGGGACTTGGTTTGCCCGACGCTTCGCACACCAAAGTGAGAGATCTTCCTGTCGGGATTCGTGGATTCAAGTCGATGTTGTTACGATTGATCGCGGGAGGAACTGTAATGGCACATCTGAATACTGTAGTACTAGATAAACTCACTTAAAATGTCGACATTGATGGATTCTTCAACCGATCCGACTTCATTGCGGGCAGAACACGTGTACTCACCAGCGTCGTGTTCTCTAAGATGTGGAATATCAAGTCTACCACCCTGAAATTTACAAATTTCAGTTGTGCTTTTTGATTCATTTTTGATTTGTTTTTAAATCTTTGATTTCCGACTAGTTGAACAAATCAGCAAATGTGGGAGTCGTTTTCAATATTTGATATATAGCAACATATATCTAAACTAATATGCATAAAGCCTGAATATACGCTAAGCTTAACATTCACTTCAAGCCTAACGTGGGGATGGTAACGGTTCTATGGTGGTTCTGGCCAAGGCCTAAACTCGAATACCTATGCAAAGGACTGTCTAGGACTGAAACCTGAACTTAAATTGATGCCGATTACCGTGATTTTTCAAGATTTCGGATTTCGATATTTTGATGGAGTGAAAAATTTTGTCCAAAATGAGATTTTCTCAGATGGGCTTGAATGGTGACGAACTTAGACTACGGTATACACTTACCTTTTTTCTGCATTTTTGCGAAATTTTAAAAAGTTAAGCAGGAAATCCACTAAAGATCCAAATTTTCAATTTGTTTTTCGACATGAATCAGAATCACCCAAGTACCTTTGATGAGATTCGCGCCCCGTCAGCAGAGGGAATCAGAAGTTGTCCTCCAAAGCTCCACGAGAGCGACGGCGGCGGATTTCCCGTGGCGTTGCAGATCAGTGTCACAGGAGATCCGCTCTGACTGACAGCGCTGATGTTGCCGGTCAGCGTGGTTACTGTAATCGTCGGAGCAACCCAAACGTCGAGATTTATAATCAATTCCTTCGCTCCGGCGTCGTTCTCCGCCGTGCACATCCATTGTCCCGCGTCTTCGGGCGTCGCTTCGAGAACCTCAAGTCCCTGACCGTCATCCAGGAGCCTCACGTGCTCTGTAGTAGCGGTTACAGTAATTTCGGCGCCGTTCTTCGACCATCGAATCGACGGGAAGGGGTAACCGCTCACTTCGCACCACAGAGTGATTGGTCGACCTTCTATCACTCGCGGTTTAACGTCGTTGCGCGAATTGTCAATTGTCGGTACCGCTAAATAACGGAATTGGGTACTCAGAAGAACGAGAATACGGTAATATCACTTAAGGATAGAGACGCGGCGGCGATTCATTTATTCGTTAGGGAGTAGTGACACATGCAATGTTACTTTTTTATATACAATAGGAAATTTACATGTTAGTGTAACTGAGACCCAGAGTTAGACATGCACAGAAGTAAAGCGTTCATGCAGGACAGAAGTCACGAGAACGATGATCGTAACCATCGGTAGGTCGTGGAAAACGAAGAGACCACTTGGTCGATTGCTGTTAACCTGTGTGGATGATCTCCAGAAGACCCTGTTCCACTCAAGTCGTCCGCAAATTTAATTCGATTACGGTATCTTCTATGACGATGCGTAGTCGTCCACTCATGTGAAGTTACCGTAATCTCGTGATTGCGAGAATTAGTGGGACGACGTGGGTGTTCCGGTCGACGCAATTTCCGGCGCGACTTTTTCGACGCGCGTCTCGGAATCGGAACGACTTCGGCGACGTCGACAATTTGACGTCGTCGCTCAAAGTTGTGACGAAACGTTTTAATGTGTCGTCGCTCGAGGGTTCTACAGTACTCTGACGTCAAAGACGTACACAAAATTTCGATGTCGAACTTGACGTAAACTTCTCCGGCCTGGTTACTAGCGATGCAAACATAATTTCCTGCGTCTGTGAAGGTGGAGCCCACTATGAGCAGACGACGACCGTTCTCTGTGACCTAAAGGACGGTAGGTGGTCCTAAAGAGAAATGATCACTCACGTTGAAGCGACTGGAAGTGATCGGGTCAATGGGACGTCCGTCTTTCATCCATGAAATTTCGATCGGATTGGAGTCTTCACTCGGATTACGCTGGACGGGACACGCGAGAATCACGAGGGCGCCTTCGCGTTTTGAAATCAGTTGCGTTTCATTGGTCTCCATTATAGGAGGAACTGAAACAAAAAGTGACGTTTTTTTAATACGAATTGTTCAACTTTGCCGTGAAGACTGAATTTTGAATTGAAATCTAAAAGAAAATGATTTTTCGCTTACTGAGCACTCCGAGATTGAAGTCCTGACTCGTTGACCCTCCGCGATTCCTCACGAAGCACGAGTAGACACCTTGGTCAATAGTTTGGACGTTACTGATAACGAAGGTTTGGTTGTTCTGGTCAATGATATATTTGGAGCCATCGACGGTAATGGGGATGTTGTCGCGCAACCACACAACGGTTGGTTGCGGAATACCCTTGACAGGGCACTCAAGGGAGATGGAGCGGGCGAGGATCGCAAGCGGATTTTGGATGATATTTGATTTGTCGATCTCTGGAGGCACAAGAACTTTGAGAATCAAATGTACTTCGGTGGAGCCCGCTTCATTGCTCGCTCGACACGCGTACTTTCCGCCGTCTGACAGGTCGACAGCTTCGATTGTGAGCTTCTAGAATACAGATCAGTTTTAATAATAAACATCTTACTTACGTGTGCATCGCTGGAAATTTTGACATTTTCTGAAAGGTAAATAGGTTCATTGCCTCGGAGCCAGTTGATGTCCTTAGCTTGGTCGACACGCACCGGACACGTCATTATGACTGGCGTTCCCTTCAGAGCTTCGTACTCTGTCTTGCCGAAGTCGTCACCAAATTTAGGAGGTGCTAAAGATTTGTCTAAATATTGTCGCATTCATTTCTCACCAATGACTTCGAGGGTGTAATGTGTGTCGAGGTAGCTCACTTCGTTCTCTGCGTGGCAAGTGTATCGTCCGGCGTCGGAAGTGCTCACGTCATCGATCTTCAAATGCTTTAAATCGAATACCGTAACCCGATCGGTCAAAATAATCGGCATTCCGTCACGACGCCACTCGACTGTAGGATCGGGATTGCCGAGGACGGGGCATTGGAGTACGATAGGCCGGTTGTGAATCACGCGCGGGTTTTGGTCGACTGTTTCGTCGATGTGAGGGGGCGAGAGTACGGTGACCTTAAAAGTGGCTTCCGACTGTCCGGCTGCGTTAGTAACAGAGCACGAGTAAACACCGGCATCTGAACGACGCGAGTGCAAAATCATAAGAGATTCTGACCGGGGACTGAGGATCAGATTTTGCGAGTCGGTGATTGGCCGTCCTCCGCGCATCCAACGAATAGCGGGCGTCGGCTTTCCGTCCGCACGACACTCCAACATGGCTTTGTCGCCTTCTATGACGCGAATCTCCGATCGAATGTCCAAGCGGAACTTTGGCTTCACGAGCACGTCAACCATAAAGTCGGCGTGATTCCAGTCGGCTTCATTGCGCGCTTCGCAACTGTACCTTCCGGCATCTTTGGTTTCAACGTTTTCTAAATCGAAATGTGATTCTGTCGATACAATAATTCCATTTCGTCGCCAGGTAATCGTTGGTGGAGGAACTCCCGACGAGATGCATTCGAGGGTTACGGTACCGTTTTCCTTGACCTTCAGCACACGCTCGCCTTCGTCGATCTTCGGAGGAACGAGCACTTGGACGCGGAATTCCTTTTGTCTTACGCCAGCTGAATTTGTGGCAGTGCACGTGTACACCCCAGAATCCGCCACTGTGGCTCTTTGCAGATGAATTGAATAAGCATTGTTGGCGACGTGACTCAGTGGAGAATTGTAAGCCGCTCCGTTTTTGCGCCATTCGACGGAAGGCTTCGGTGATCCCTCCACTTCGCAACGAATCGATTTCCCGTTTCCTTCGCGCACTTTGATCTCTTCTGTTGCCCCCTTAATTGTTGGCGGTTCTGAAAAGGAGTACACTACAACCATGTCAAAGTAAACGCAACGACATAATTGCTGACTTTCTATACAATTTAATGCTATTCTGAAACAAATATAGTCAGTTTTTTTCGTTTTGAAGTAGTATATGGTAAGAGATTATTCGCGCTCTACAGGTATTTCACTGCGAGACCACCCAGCCGAGAAAATCAAAAACCGAACCTTTTGGCAACCTGGCGATGCGAGAAATGGCCGTAAAAGCTTGATTTTTTAAAAGTTGAAAGGTTCGGTTTTTGATTTTTTTCGGCTAAATCGCTGTTGTACTTTTATTTTATGCACGATTTATAGCAATCCGAGGTCGGGGAACATGCAGCAACAGTCAGATTTGCACAAAACGGCCAAAAAACAACCAAGCCAGCCAAATGGCGACTGGTACTCTTTATTCTCGCTTAGTGCTCAGTTCTCGAGTATGAGGAAACCTAGACGTTTTCTGGTTTCAGATTTGAAATCAGCGACACCGAAAACGGGTTTACCAAAATCTCAACAAATTTTGAGATGGTCCAAAATCCATGACCGTCTCCATTAAACTTTGCATATACACTTACCGTGAACGTCGAGAAAACTGTCCATTTCGACCTTCCCGACTTTATTCGTAGCTACGCATGTGTACCGTCCTTCCTGAATCTTCTCAATGTTGTTGATTCGCAATTGGTTTTTGTCGCCAATTTCGATATTTTCAAAAGACGAAATCGGGAATCCGTCAAAAAGCCAATCGATCTTTGGCGTCGGAGTTCCCGAAACGTCACAATCGATTTTCACTGTTTCGTTAAGAATCGCAGTCATCTGACGGTACGAACTTCCTGCAATGGTCGGGTGATCTAAATAGGTTTACTGTATAATTGCAAAAACGCTTTCACCAACCAAGTACGATAAAGTCGATCAAAGATTCCGCTTCACCCGCTTCATTTTCCGCCGCGCACCTGTAAATTCCATAATCGCCGGAATCAATCCTTAGAATATGGAGTTTCCTGCCCGCTCCAGAGAGTTGGACTCGTTTGTTAGTAATGATCGGCAATCCATTTTTGGTCCACTGAATTGACCCGGGAAAGTCGCTAATCGGACACGAAAACGTCTGACTTTCGCCTCTTTCGGCTTCGAATTGTTGATTTTGCACATCGCTTATCGGTGCTCCTTAACGATTTCCATATTCATGATTAAAATATGTGATTTTCTTACTTAGCAAAGAAAGAAGATGATCTTTCTCAGCTCGTCCGGGACGATTCTCAGCAATGCAGGAATACCTGCCGGCATCTTCCTCACCCGCAGCTTCGATGTGAAGTTGCTGACCGTCGTTGAGCAGGTTGAGATTCTCGGAGAGTTCGAGGATGGTTCCATCCTGAAAGCAAATACGTTTCCTATTTCTGATTCATCTCGCTCCCATCAAAAGCCCTTTTGTGTTCACATTCAGTTTCCCCTCCAAGGCGACGAATTTGTCCGTGAGTAAACATTGTCCAACGCGAGTGACTCAGAAACGATTCGAATATCTCGGGGGAATGATAAAAGAGAAGCACATCGCTTCGGATAAAAAATCTGCGTATTTTCCTTATTGCCTTTCTGATGATGCATCTATTTGTTTTGGCTTGGCCACTCAATGTTCATCCTTGCGCCTTCCAGTCGTCACTTATTCTCTCGATTCACGACTTATCCACCATCTAATCCGTCTAAATCTCCATTCTCCAAGGACAACGTCATCAAAGAAGAAGCCTCAAAGTGCACTCTCGACACCTGGCACGCATTGTTTTCCTTGGGCCGCTTTCCCTCATTTTCACACTTTCTTTATTCTCAACTCCGCCCAGGACGAAGTCGTCGGATTCACCGCTTTTCGGCGCTTTCGGTGGGTCTCTCTCAGACTCATATCACCTTTGGGGCATACATAATAACGACGCAATAGAAATCGAATTACAAATCCCACGGGACGCCGCGTGCGTTTGTTTTGGTCGCTCGACTCTTTATCGAGCTCAGCTGGGAAAGAGAAGAAAGGAGGGGTGGGGCTTCGGCAAGACCGCCCGCCCCCTTTCTTGTTCCCATCGCCGACATCAGCTGCGGCAGCCCTTTGAGTGCCTCGCGGCGATGTGATATGGTCGATCGGAATTGTCGTCGTCGGCCCCCTCCTCCCCTCAACAAAAACTGCCAAAAACTGCGAACTGCTGCTCCGAGTCTCTGTAATGCGACTTCAACCTTCTCCTAGTATTATCCGCGCACTTCTCCTCGTCCTCGTTTCTTTTGAATCTCTCTCCGGAGCCTCGCAACTCGTCCTTCCGTCCACCAAATGCACTTCAAACGAAATCTGCTCCACAAGCAATGCTCACGTCTGTTTAAACGGAACGTAAGTCCATCCAGCTTCCGCCCTCTCCCACCAAAATCCCTTTTGTCCCTTCACCATCACTTAATTATTAATGCGTTCTGAGCTTTTGTTTTCTCCGAAAGCAACGCGCGAACAGACAAGAAATCCTCGATCCTCTAAGGGCCACTTCAAGCACTTTGACTCATTAGCGTCCCTTGAAACGCTTCTTCTCTTTTGCCATTGATCATCGATTCGTAATTCCTCTCGTCCGCCGCGTCTTTAATCCAGCCAAGCAACGCATCATTTTTTGATTTATTACCTCGATCGGTACCCTCGGCGTATGCACTTCTAATCCCCTTTTCTGCCAGTAATGACCCGTTGAGAAACCCTCCTTCCGAAGGGTAAATCGCGCGGCAAATCCAATTACGCCGACCACTTTGGATCGAATTTCGACACGTTTCCCTACTTCCGAAGCGCGTTTCCTTCTGTTTCCTTCAGATAAACACAATCCGCGCGCTTCCTCGATGCAAACAGTTGTTAATGAGAACCAAAAAGTCGCGGCGTTATTGTTTGCGGCTCTCGGCTCTCACTAATCGCCGTTAATCGTCCCCAGAGGCCCTACTTCCCGCATTTTTCATGTTTCCCAAGAGAATCCTCGCTTCGTTGCAGGTGCGTAAGTGCGTGC
The DNA here is from genome assembly GCA_000505645.1 of Steinernema monticolum. Taxonomy (NCBI): domain Eukaryota; kingdom Metazoa; phylum Nematoda; class Chromadorea; order Rhabditida; family Steinernematidae; genus Steinernema; species Steinernema monticolum. The sequence goes on from KI641049.1 coordinate 25,832, forward strand.
TCACTCGGCGGAATGCGCGAATGTCAGTGCGAGACCGATGAGGACAACTACTGCTATCTCTGCTGCGGAAACGAAAGAAACGTCTGCAAACCGGCACATCAGCACAACATTCTCAGGTATTTAGGACAACCATAAAAATAAAATTTTTGTAAATTTTGCTTAATACTAATATATAATTTTGTTGAAATATTATTGCAAAAATACGCTTAAAATCGCTTTGTTATTGTTACAAAAAAAAACAGATAAAATAACAGAAAATTGGTTTTCTAACAACTTATGCACAATTACGCACATTTTGGAGGAGACACTGTCTTTCCTAGAAGGCGTCTAACTTTAGTGAAAAAGCCGTTTTCATTTTAGGTCAAACGGCGAGCGGTGGGAACGCGAGACGTGTGCGCGGTGCCGCATGAATTCGATGGAACTCGAAGGACTTCCGTGCGACGACCGCGACACCCAACGGCTTTGTCTGCAAGGAAAGTGTTCCAACTCGGTTTGTCACAACAAACCTCAAGGAGCTTTCTGCGATCGAAAGTCAGTTGTTCCCTCCGTTATCTCTCAATATTTTTTGTCGCATCAGAATGGAGAAAGTGTGCGTGGAGGATGTGTGCGAAAATCCGTGCTCCCGCTTCAGTCCTCACCTGATGGTCTGTGACTGCGCGGCAATCGACCCGGACACGGGATTCGCCTCGGATGACAGGTGCCAACTCTGCTGCTACGACTTCAACGTGGTCAGTACGCTTCTTTATTCATTCCTTCGTCTCGACTTTAGTTTTTGCCGCAGTTTCGCGCTCAATTATTCATTTATGAGCGCATAGTGCACACCACTTTGCCGAAATTAAACGCCGGGGGTGCGATTCGATTGGTCTCCAAACTTCCCCCGTTTTCCAAAATCTCTCAGAGACCATTGGGTACTTGTAACGGCGATTAACGCGATTAGCGTCTTTTCGGAGAACTCAGGGACGCCCCTGGATTTGTCAAATGTAATTGAAGTGAATCGTAAAGCAGCGCGTGTTCTCTTTACAGAAGTGAATAATGGGCAACGAAACGCGGCTCCAAAGCCCGAGACGCCCGGAACTGAGAAACGAAGGATATTGGCATATATCCGTGGCGCTAAAGAAGAGATATCGCTGCCTCTGTGATGAATTATTGAGCGTCGAAAAAAGTGATTAATTGCGCGCCCGCGAAAAGAACCCTGACACAGGCTCTTTTGGCCCTTCGCCGTCAATTTCGGTCGTAAATCGTTTTCCTGAAACCCATTCAAGCTTAAGGGTTCGTTCGCTAAAAGGTGAAATGTGCAAACGAACCACCCCAGGGGCAATTATGCGCGAAGCGAAGCACCCGCTCAAGCGAATCGATTAGCCAATTAAGCGAATGAAGAAAATCCCTTTGGGAGTGCCCCTATTCACAAGGATTCTTTCAGAAACCCGCTTCGCGTCGATGTCAAAACGCATATCGAAGGTTCCAGGTCTCCACGTCCCAGAACCGCCCGATCTGGCGGGAAGGTCTCGAGTGTGTCGGTGGAAAGAAATGCAATCGATTTGGAGTGTGCATAGCTTCAAGCCTTTTCAATCCATTCGTGGTAATCGGAACCTTTCTGTTCCTCGCCTTTTTTGTAGTATAGAGAAGAAGATCTCACCTTCCTCCACGTCACTGTCGGCTTTGGTATTCCGGTGACGGCGCAGTCGAGAATTAACGGACGTCCGATGATGATCGAAGACTTTGTGTTCGTAGGATCGACGAAGCGCGGACGTTCTGTAAAACACAATTTATTAAAATTTTACAGTAAAATTTCGATACGTCGATTGAAGATATGTAATTCACTCCAACATTTCTTTGCTTTTTTCTTTTCTTTTTCCTTACGGGTAAATTTTCAGAGATATATCCAGTTTGTTGTTCTGTGTTGTTTAAATAAATTTATAAATACTCACCTTGCACGTTGAGGTGGAAAGTTTTCTTCGCTTCGCCGGCTTCATTCTTCACCACGCAAGTATACTTTCCGGAATCACTCAACCGAACACTTTGAATTTCAATCTTATTGTCGCTTATCTACAAGCGATTTGCTTTGCAGCATATTTTAACAAAATATCACTCACTTTGATCGACTTTGTGA
>KI641059.1:7676-18556 GCA_000505645.1 Steinernema monticolum
TCAATCGAAAACTAGCTTTTTGTTTTTTTAAGATATGAAGAACTTAAATTCAATTCTCTTGGGAATGGGCATTCACTCATCGAAAGCTGCGGAGAGAAGGCTCGGAAACAGCGTTGCTACTGTTTGCAGCACGAATTACGTATGATGTTTAAGATTAGTAAGGCCTCTATTTTCTGTTAAATACATATTTATTTTATACGCAATAAAACGAAAATTACACTGAAATAATTCAGTTTAAGGTGTATCCTTGGGGATTGTTATGTTGCCAGTTCCACAAATCCTTGCACATTTGTTCCAGTCCAAGTTCCGCCTTCCAACCTAGCTTCTCTTCAGCTAAAGAGGGATCACAGTAGACTGAGGCAACATCTCCGGCTCTTGGCGCTCCAAACGCAGTGGGAATCTAAGCCGACAATAAGCCAAATGTAAATTGCTTTATGATTTTCACTTACTTTTCGACCGGAAACCTTCTCAACTGCTGCTACCATTTCCAAAACAGAATGTCCTTTTCCCGTTCCGAGATTGTACACTTCACACCCGACGGTTCCAACAGATTTAATTCGGTCAAGTGCGGAGACATGTCCCTTGGCGAGATCGACAATGTGGATGTAGTCTCGGACTCCTGTACCGTCAGGAGTATCGTATTTGTCGCCATAAATAGTCAGAACTGGTAGTTTCCCAATAGCCACTTGAGAAACATAGGGCATCAGGTTATTTGGAACTCCTTTAGGGTCTTCTCCGATTAAACCACTTGGATGCGCACCGACGGGGTTGAAGTAACGAAGAATAACAACGTTAAAATCCTGTAAATTGATTATGTAATTGATTTACATATTTAAAGAGATGCTTGCTTACCTTGTCGGCTTTAGCCAAATCTAGGAGAATCTGTTCCATCATGTGCTTCGTTTGTCCGTAGGGATTCGTAATGCCTTGACCCGTCCGATCCTGTTCCGATATTGGAAGTTTCTCAGGGGATCCGTAGACTGTTGCGCTGCTAGAGAAAATAAAGTTCTTCACGTTATATTTCTGACAACAGCTGAGAAGGTTCAAGCAGCACGTGAGATTGTTGGAGTAGTAAATGAGTGGGTTCGCGACGGATTCTCCAACGGCTTTCAGGGCTGCCAGATGCACCACAGCGTCAATTTTGTTCTATGGAAGACCGATTAAAACGAAAAATTTCTATAAAGTATCTCACGTGTTTGAAGACGCTTTCCAGTTGCTGCAAATTTGTAACATCGACCATTTCAAAAGAGATTTCCTTGCCAGTTATCTTCTCAACGCGTTGCAAGCTTGTTGCTTTTATGTCGCCATTTCCTAATATCAGATATGGCTAGTTTCTGGTAAGATTTTGGTTAACACTTACCGTCACTCTGAACAGCATTAACAAAATTGTCGATAGCATAAACAGTGTATCCAGCGTTAAGAAGCTCCAGGACGGTATGACTTCCAATGAATCCCGCAGCTCCGGTCACTAATACGTGCATTTTGTCGAAGAGCAACCTGAATGAAAGAAACAATGAATTACATCATGAAACAACAAATTGGAACAGCTACTATTGATGTAGGATCGAGTTTGGTCAACACATCATTGCGGAATTGCGTCAGTAATAAATGCGATTGGATAACGAACCTTTTCGGCTTGCGTTGCGTCTTTCACACAATTTACGAGGAGAAAATTGCACATTTTTAGCGGATACACAAGCTGAAGAAATAGTCTCGCTGTGCCCGTTCTTTGAGTGGTGTTGTGACTGTAGGCGTCTCTGCGTCGTTTGTTTTGTCTATCTACAATGTGTGTGATATAATGAACATTACAAAGACACCTTACGATCGTAAATTGTAAAAACTCTGTAAATAATTGAGTGGCTTTATACAATTTTACAGCAATTAGTTCACATCCATCCCACTTAAGCACCACGAATGCGTTGGAAGAAGTCGTCTTCGTTTACATTAAATAAGTGCACTCTCTCCTTTGCATACTCGAGATTTTCGACATGTAGCTGACAGTCTCCGTAATGCGGATTCTTCAAATGACTCATTCTGTGGACAGCCCTCGTCGGACGATCGCCCATCTCTTCTTTCGACAATGTTCTTGGTTTCGTGGTCACCTCGTCGGAATCGTCATAAAGATGATCACCAGGAAGCACTCCTAAATCATAAACCAATTAACAAATGCACGTTCAGTTGATCACCTACCATAAACCACATTCTCGTCCTCTTTTGGATTGATAATCTGTGGACACAGTCGACGTAGACTGCACATATCACCGAGATTTTCACTTGGTGTCAATCGAAGACGTGCGAGTTCGTAGTACTGTGGAGGAGCAACGATAGATTTGTCAGCTGAAATTATGAGATTACATCATTGTATCAGGCTGTACATAGTATACCATTGAGGGCAGTTTCAGCGAGAACAGTGGATGGCTGCACCCATGCATATCCCGACATTTCCTTGTTGCACATGTCGACACCAATGTCCTCGTCTACCGGAATCACGTAGAAGAATGTGTCAAAGCGCTGCTTGAAGATGGAGGGAGTCAGCCAGTTGGACCATGGAAGAAGTCGATGAACGTCAAGGTTGAATTCTTTGAACATTTCACCGAATTTGAAAGGATTTTCGCGCACCTGAAACAATTATGTCACTAACGCTCTCGACCAAATTATTCAGAGTTCAATCCTCACCTAATCCCCATGTTCCGGAATAGAATTCGAGAAACAACTGTGAACAAAAGTTTGAAATGGTCCTTATCAAATTTTTGAGGGAATTATACATTTTTTCCAAAATAGAGATAAAGCGGAAGCAGTGGGAAATGCGCCTATAAACCGTCAAAACATTTGCAAATTGAATTCCGCAACCCCAAAATAATCAAAACCAGCGTAACTTGCCTTATCCCTCCATTCGTTCAATCCTTTATCCACCAGAGTCGAGAGAAACAGCTTCTCCTTGTTATAACGGTCTTCAACCATTAGAATACCCGTCTCCTCGAAGAGTTCTCGAGCTGCTCCGACTCTCAGAGCAAAATCAGTTTCGTGTCCATCCATTTTGATTGGCTGATGACGAACTCGATCGAAATTCGTCTTTTCCTTAGGGAACGAACTGTCCGCCTATAAATCTATTATTATTCACGTAAAATACTGGATTCTCACCTCTTGTTCGATGACACCACCCGGGAAAACATAGAGATTCGGCATGAATTTTGCCGTTTCGCCTCTGCGCATCATCAACACTGTGCGAAGCGTCTTGTTAACTGAAACAGCGCACTTTACATAGAAATAATCATTGATGAAACTTACAGAGAATAGTCGTTGCAGCCGTTTTCCACTTCATGGTTGAGCAGAGAAAAACAGATCAAAGTTGAGCGAAGCGAGGACGTCGAGATCAATGATCGCATATCCATGTCCAGTCACCAAAGTACAGACTACAGAATATTTCTCCCGACGGTCGATGTGTGTGGGCTGAGAAGATGACGTTGAGGGGAATCTGAGATGGACATTCATTGAAGAGTCATTTAGATTTGTCTTATGGTATCTTGATTTAGATGCAAGATAAAGCGGCAAGTCGTGGATCGGTTGATTATTCGTTTTCAAAGCACCATATCAGGGAACGCTAATTCGCAACTTTTAAACAGAATTACATTATGTACAATGCTTCTCGTTCAATAAACAGCACTGAAAATCAGATGTGACCAACAAATATAAATCGTATCAGGACCTGGATGTGTGTATACGGTCAGTCAAAGTTATGCTAGTGAAACTACCATTGAATGTCACCAGAATTTTGACTGCTCGTGTGTTTATATGGTTCTTTCAATATGAAAGAGTCGAATCTTATCCGACTCTTTGTCTACATTCTTCACATGCAATTGACATCTATTGAAATTAGGCTGAAAGTATGTGATTCTGTGTATTACGCAATCCATCATCTCGCTTTTGGCAATATCTGCTTCTAACATTGTTTTTGGAGACAGGTTCGCTTCATCGGTGTAGTCATAGAGATGGTCACCTGGCAAAATCTCTAAAGCCGCCTTTTTCAAATACTTTTTTGGAATTTATGTCTATTACCGTATGTCTTTCTTGAATCTTCCGGAACCGAAATCAATTGAGGGCATATTCTGTATGGATTACACATAGCAGATAAACGCTTGAAACGTGTATTGTACAGTCTTGTAATCTCATAGTACTGTGGAGGTTCGAGAACGCCTTCTTTTGCTAAAATATATTTTTTTCAGATAAATATATACTGTCTGTATATAATGTCTACTTACAATTGGCGCATTTGTCCAGGATCTTTTGAGGGGTAATCCATAACCAATCAGTCATTTCCTTGTCGCATATTTCAACTTCTACCGCTTTTTCAACTGGAATCACATAAAATAACGTGTTGAATCGGGGCTTATAGGAAGTAGGAGTAAGCCAGTTGGACCAAGGTCGAAGCAAATGTAAATCCAGGTTGTAAGCGGTGAATAATTCGTTGAATTTTGAAGGATTCTCTGTAATCTGTAAATGCGGAATAGAGAAGAGTTTCTGACTCTAACAAATTTACAATATGTCTCCACTTGTTCAGATTTCCATCTCTTGCCGAAGTTAAAATTGATTTTCTGTTCGAATTGCGTTCAGTAACGAACAGAATCCCTGTTTCTTCGAAAAGCTGACGCAAAGCAGCTACACGTAGAGGAAAATCGTTTTCAAATCCTTCGATCGCAATGGGTTGATCTTTTACTTCAGAAAAATTGGTCCTGTCGATAGGAAATTCGCTATCCGCCTGAATATAATATGATAATACATTTTGGAAAATGAAGTTTCTGCTACCTTTTCTTCAACAGTCCCACCGGGAAACACGTACATATTCGGCATAAATTTAGCAGATGCCCCACGACGTAACAGAAGTACATTTTTAAGCGCTTTACTGACTAAAAATCCAACATCTTGTAGCTTTAAATAGGAAAACTTACAAAGAATTACACTCGCAGCCGTGCGCCACTTCATTTCACCCACTGAAAACAAGATTATTGTCCCTACGTCCCTCTTTCTCCCAAATCGATTGAACTGCTTTTTTATTATTGATTAATGATAAGCGTAAACAGGTTTACAAACGACTCTTCGTGGGCGGGAAGAGTCTTATTTTATGCGGTGATTTATACACGTTCTTATGATGTAATTTGTAGTTTTTCGTTCCCTTAAGGGCGTGAGATGTCCGATGAATAACCGAAGTTTCTGTTTCTTGTCCGTCTAGTTCTTCCAAAGTCATGATTCTCACAGGTTCCGGATTCTCTGATTCATCGTATAGGAAATCGCCCGGCATAAGCGCTAAAATGTGGATAAAATGGTGACATTTTCCTGGATCTTAAATTACAGTATCCAAGGCTAGGGGAACCATCGATTACAACAATTTGAGGAAGAATCCTTGTTGGTACCATCATTTCCGAGATGCACTCGTTGGGTGTCATGTTCAGACGACAGAGTTCGTAGAATTGCGGAGGAGCCACGTCACCTTGGTTCTCTAAATTAAGAATTATTTGAAGGATTTGATATGCAAACAAACCAGATTTCAATATATCTGCTGGTGAAGCCCAAATCCAATCCGACATCTCCTTGTTGCAGAGATCAACTGTAATTTCCTCGTCAACCATGATGATAAAGAAGAGAGTATCGAAGCGGGACGAAATTGTGACCGGAGTTAGCCAGTCGGACCAAGGAATCAAGCACTCAACATCCAGTTTGTAGTCTATGAAAAGTTGTCCAAAAAGTTCCGGCTTTTCTTTTACCTAAAACGCAAAGATTCACTTAGCTGAACCCGTTTATCTCACCTGATCCCTGAGCTTCTTCAGTTTTGAGTCCTGAGTTGTGGAGAGCACTTTTTTGCCTTGTTTCCCTTGCACAAGCAGTATCCCGGTTTCCTCAAACAGTTCACGCAACGCGGCAACTCGGAACGAATAGTCCGTCTCAAATCCCTCCATCTTAACCACACTGGTAACAGAACTGAAGTTCGTTCTCTCCTTGGGAAACAGGCCATCAGTCTGAACTTGGATTAAATCGGCTTTATTTGAGTTAAAACCTCCCGGTGACTTTAACCGTCCGTTTTTGGCGTTTTAACCGACTCAAAAAAAGGATTTTTTTTGCAAAAGGAAAGGGAAAAAAAGGCTTTTTTGACTAAGTGCTATGAGGCAACAATAGAGAGAGCTGAGGAACGAGCAGATGAAGGCGTGGAGCCAGCAACGGAGACCCGAGATGAGGAATGACAAACGAGAAGCAGCAAATCATCAGGCCGGAGAAAACTTCCGGGAAAACCCTCTCGGACTGCAAAACTCTCACTGTCGATTGGACGCAGTTCATCGGATACTGATCAGCTATAGCGATGAGTAAGTATTCGGACATCCACCGTGGCTCATGCCGTGGATGTAATGTCCAAGCAATTCGAAATAGCGTCATAGCGGGACGGTTACAATCTCACTTTGGGGGCGGTCAAAATCTCAGGTCACAGGGACGACGATTTAACTCAAATAGAGCCTCGTTATACATTGCCGGATGGATAACCTTATCTAAGACGCCGCCAGGAAAGACGAATACTCCGGGCATAAATTTCGCTGTGTTTCCTCTCCGCAGCATCAGAACTGTTCGTTGGCATTTGTTAACTGAATATTTCAAAATGAATATAAGCTGAAATGATTGCTTACTTACGAAGAATTGTCGTTGCTGCTGGCCGCCAGTTCATTATCCCCATCATCACTCTAGTTTCGCCTGCTTTAAATCATCTCTTTTTAGTGTTCTCTTGATGTGTAGTCTGTAGCCAAAGTTTCAGAAGGCCGAATTTTCGTTGTGTAAACGATGCGGGTGGTCTTGGCACTCTGTTGTTTTTCGTATTCGCGAATCGAGAAGAATTTCGAAATGTTTTATGCCTTGAATGTTGTTGATTGGTGCATTTGCTCCGCAAAGATGTCTTTTAACGGTATTGTAGATGCTAAACTGCTTGTTAATTCCGCATTTTCTAGGTCGATTCGACAGAGCGAGATATTTGCAATGTGATCGTTTTTTTGTTGTTTTCATGCGGTAAGCTTTGTTGTTTTCATGCGGTAAGCGATTCGACAACTTAGTATTTAGTTAAAAATGGGATTTTGACGTAATGTATTTACAAAGTTGCTGCTGATGGCCAGTTCATTATCCTCATCCCTCTTTCTAATTTCGTCTGCTTTAAATCATCTCTTTGTAGTAGTGTTCTCTGGATATGTAGTGTGTTGCCAAAGTTTCAGAAGGCTGAATTTTCGATGTGTAAACGATGCGGGTGGCATTTTTGTTTTTTCCTATTTGCGACTCGACAACAGAATTCTTTTACGTTTTGAGTGTTCTTGACTGATGAAATTACTCCGCGCTGCGGCTTTTTTTACTCTTCCTGTGTTAATTCGGCTTTTTCTGTTTAGATCTATTTCGATAACCGCGATATTTCCAATGTGATCGTCAAAATTTTGTTGTTTTCATTCGGTAAGCGGTTCGACAACTTGGTATTTAGTGAAAAATTGAATTTTGACGTTCTAAATTATTTACAAAGTTGCTGCTGATGGCTAATTTATTATCCCCATCCCTCTTTCTAGTTTCGCCTGCTTTAAATGTTCTTTTTTGTGGTCTTCTCTTGAAGTGTAGTTTGTCTCTGTAGCCAACGGTTCAGAAGGCTGGCTTTTCGATGTGGAAGCGATGCGGGTGGCTTCGGCGCCATTTTTGTTTTTCCTATTTGCGACACGACAACGGAATTCCGAAATCTTTTGTGGTTTGAGTGTTCTTGACTGATGATTTTTTCCCGCAATGATTTCTTTAAACGGTTTTTGTGTATTGTAAACTGCTTGTTAATTCCGCATTTTCTAGATCGATTGAGATCGTCGAAATTTTTGTTTTCTTTCGGTGAGCGATTACCCAATTTAGTTTTTATGTAGTTAGACATGGACTTCTGACGTTCTGAATTATTTCTACGCTTTGTTTAATGTTTGAGAAACACAGAGGGACGGCGATAAATGGATACGGTACTTGATGGATTTTTGGTGATTCGAAAGAACAACTTGAGATTGCGATGCCATGCTAAGCGATGCAATGCAATACTCGTGGTGCTGCGCTTCATGTCTATCATTCCGATTTCTGAAGAGTGAAACATTTTGGCGTATTGCAGCTTCTGATGGCGTATGATGTAATTTGGCAACTTGGGTTGCATTCCATTGATCAAAATCGTGAAAAAATTTAGATGTTGTTCGGTAGTTCAATTTTTTAATTATTCACTTTGTTTCAGATGACAACAACTGCCAGAGCGGAGCCACTGGCTGTCGACGAGCTTCTCGCGAAAAAGAAGGAAGAAGCTGAGGCTGAAGCAAAGGTTTGCATTCCAGTTTGTTTTATAGATCTGATCATTTATTTTTTAGCCGAAGTTTGTATCGAAAGCTGAGAGACAAGCGTTGGCAATCAAGAAACGCGAAGAAGAAGTCGCTCGACAACGTGTCTTGCAAAGAGAAACCGGAGAAAAACGTGAAGCGTTTCTAAGAGACGCCAGGAAAGCCGACACCAGCAGCCGTGACAGAGATCGTGAACGCGACCGGGACCGTGATCGCCGTGATAGAGATCGTGACCGCAGACGTAGAAGCCGAAGTCCTCGACGTCGAAGCCGCAGTCCACGAGATCGAAATGAAACGAAGGAAAAGGAAGCCGAAGGTGACGAGGAACGAGCGGTTGACGCTATCAAGCAGCGATATCTAGGAGGCGGTAAAGACAAGAGAAAGCGCGGCCGAAGACTTCACGAACGCAAATTTATCTTCGATTGGGATGCCGGCGAGGATACGTCAAACGACTACGACAAGCTATATCGTGAACGACACGAAGTTCAGTTCTTCGGTCGCGGAGCCATCGCTGGTGTCGATATGAACGCTCAGAAGAAAGAAAAAACGCAGTTTTACTCGAAAATGATGGAAGAACGCCGTACCAAAGAAGAAAGAGACAAGGAGGATCATCGTTTAGAATTGCTTCGGAAAAAGCAGAAGAAAGAAGAGTATGATGACCGCAACTGGAAGGAGAAAACTTTGGAGGAGATGCACGATCGGGATTGGCGCATCTTCAGAGAAGACTACAATATTGTAATCAAGGGAGGAAAGCTCCCGAAACCAATCCGTTTCTGGGAGGAAGCCGGTCTACCGAAAGAAGTCGTTGATGTAATTTTTAAAGTCGGCTATAAGGTCAGTTTCCGCTTTTTTTTGCTTTTTATTCATTGTTAAATTTCAGGAGCCCACTCCGATTCAGAGGCAGGCTATTCCGATTGGCTTGCAGAATCGCGACATCATAGGCGTCGCTGAGACTGGCTCCGGTAAAACGGCAGCGTTTCTCATTCCTTTGCTAGTATGGATTACCTCACTCCCCAAAATGGAGCGACAACAAGATTACGACCAGGGACCTTACGCAGTCATTATGGCTCCAACTCGTGAATTGGCCCAACAAATCGAAGAAGAAACAAATAAGTTTGGAGAGCTACTGGGCATAAAGACCGTTTCTGTGATTGGAGGAGCATCCCGCGAAGAACAAGGAATGAAGTTGCGTCTTGGTGTCCAGGTACAGATTGTGACAATTTTTATGTGTTCTAAATAGTTAGTCTTTAGGTTGTTATTGCAACTCCTGGTCGTCTCCTGGATGTTCTCGAAAACCGGTATCTGTCCTTGGACCAGTGCACTTATGTAATCCTCGACGAAGCTGATCGAATGTTGGATATGGGTTTTGAACCAGAAGTGCAAAAGGTTCTTGAATACATACCTGTAACAAACCTGAAGCCCGATACAGAGGACGCCGAAAACGAAACTACTCTTATGGAGAATTTTTACTCGAAGAAGAAGTATCGCCAAACTGTTATGTTCACAGCGACCATGAGTTCTTCAATTGAACGATTGGCGAAGCAGTATCTGAGACGTCCCGCGAATGTATACATCGGTTCTGTTGGCCGACCGACTGAAAGAATTGAACAGATCGTTATGCTTATTGGTGAAGACCAAAAGCGTAAGAAGCTCGTCGAGGTTCTCGAGAAGTACTTCGAACCGGGAAAGCCGATCATCATTTTTGTCAATCAGAAGAAGGTAAAGTTAAATGTTTATATGTATCTTATACAATGTTTTTTAGGGAGCTGATATGCTCGGTAAAGGTCTCTCGAAATTAGGCTTCAATCCTGTAGTGCTGCATGGTGGAAAAGGACAAGAAGCTCGTGAATATGCGTTGGCTGCTTTGAAGGACGGATCAAGAAACATTCTCGTAGCTACAGATGTAGCCGGACGTGGTATCGACGTGAAGGATGTGGTTCTGGTCCTGAATTACGACATGGCGAAATCGATCGAAGATTATACGCACAGGATAGGACGTACTGGTCGTGCTGGAAAGAAAGGCCGTGCCGTCACCTTCATCACACAAGACGACAAGGACGTCTTCTACGATCTGAAGCAATGTCTTGTGGAAAGCCCCGTCTCAACGTGTCCTGCGGATCTGGCGAATCATCCGGACGCCCAACAAAAGGCCGGCGGCGTCTTCATCTCTAAGAAGAGACAAGATGAAACGCTGTTTAAGGGATAACAGTTTGTTATCATTATTTATCTTGTAAAGAATAAATTCATTATTCAGTATGTTAATTGTTAAATCTCTTGTTTTTGCTATAATGACGAATAAAAAGGATTTAGATAAATGACGGATCTGGTTGACGCCAACATGACTTAATTGAGATGAGGAGGCGGGAAAGTGACTAATGGAAAATAGGCGACGTGCTGACTGGGAAGGACGACATCCGCTTAAAAATGAAATTGCACAGCGATGATAGTAGCAACAAGTTTCAGGCGCTCGGACAGTGTGGTCTCGTGGTGTAGTGGTTATCACATCTGTCTAACACA
>KI641114.1:1391-15889 GCA_000505645.1 Steinernema monticolum
GTTATAAGCATTTGCTTGTTTGCCTTTTAACATCACGTTTATGATGAAATCGTCACTTTCAGGATAAAAAATGATATCGCTTTGATGATTGCTTTCACGTAGTCAGATGACTTGTGATGCTTGAGTTCCAAAGATTGTTAAAATCAACGTTTTTCATGCCTTGAAACAAGTTTTTGTTGATATAAAGGCTTTTAAGCAGAAATTGTTTGCTTTGAGCATTTGGCACTCTCTTCGCACTAATTAAGTGACTTTTGAGATTAGACATGATGAGTAGACACAAGTTGACTACGCCTTGTCTAAAACATGTCAATTCAGACCGAAAAAGTTGCTTTTAGACAAACAGCCAGCGACTGACCGTCGGAATTGCTTGTATTTGTCTATTTATGGCGATCACATCGATTAATTGTTGTTTGGAAATGAATCTCTGTTTACGACCAATTAGTCGGGGAGATCTTTGATCACTTTGAGTAGGGCATTTTAGCCGTTATGACCAAACCACTTAAGTCATTAACAAGTTTTAGCTGTCTCATAATTTCTGAATTTGTGTAATCTTTAACTAACAATCCTCATTACAGCTTAACCCCGCCGATATCGTCGACCCCGTGGACGTGGAGGAATATTTACAGCGCAAGAATTCCACCATCTACGACCATGCATCATCGGTCAGCCCAGCGAGGAAGTGAGTACACCGTAATCCCATTGTAATCCACGAATCTGTCACTTTCAGAGTTCACGAGTTCCCTCTAGACGACATCGACGTCCGCATAGTGCACCGCGACAAGATCACAGAGTCCTCGCTAGCGGACAATCTTAATGAGTTTGTGCAGATTAATCGAGGGTGTAATCATTTCATCTGAAACAAATTTAGACTCGCCGTGGAACCGCAAATTCGCGATCTCATCGACACGTACAGCGATCAATTCTCGCTCGTGCAACGTCGCCATCAGCAGTTCTCCTCCTCGGACGCGTACATTCGAATGCTCATGGAACGTCCAATTCTGGCACAAACACTTCCGAGACAAAGCTACGAGCTGGACATCGACACGGACAACACGACTACCGCGAAATCGAGAGCGAAGCGAAGTGCGAGCGTTGTGGACGATCAGGTATGTCACGGAGCGAGTCAAGATTATGATTGGCGACAGCTGACCCTCGGCCGGTGCTCGAATGGCCACCTTGCGGAACGTTTTTATTGTTTGATTGGCTTTTAGCAGTCGTCGAAGAGGAATTCGTTCGCGTCGCACTATTCTTCGGATTCCATGTCGACCATCGATGCCGTCGCGACGAATCAGCAACCTCTCCCCACGCAGCTCCATCAGTCCGTCAGCGATCCGACCATTCCGGGTGTTATTCAACGCATTTCGCATACCCAACTTGATCAAATCAACGAGCAGAGGCGGAATGCCGGCAGAAGTGTAAATCTTGTGAATCTTCTGCCGATTCAGACGGAATCAGAAGTCATCGAACGAAGGACGCCACCGCCTTTCCCTGCTGAACATTGCGGTCAAAAGTTGATCGTTAAATTCTCTCATGTAAGCCGTTACCATGCTCGGATTACGGTAGTCTAGGTGTTTTAGCTTCAGCTGGAACCTTCCTTTGAACCTCTGTTCGGTAGCGTCGTTTTATATGATGTGAAATCAAGAAGACGCATTTCGGAGGTTTTTAACTTTGATTTCAACACCGATGAGCTGAAAAGGATGATTGGAGGACGAGCAGAAGTGGAAGGAGATGCGTCAAAGTGCCGTCAAGGGATCTTTTCGCTCAGCGATCCAGCAGCTGATGTGTTTATTGTTGTGAAGGTTGGCAAATTATGACAAAAAGTGAGGTAAACATTTATTTTTAGCTCGATAAAGTGCTTCAGGGATGCGAAAGCACTGAAGCGGCGGAACCTTATATCAAAGAAGACAAAGAAAAGGTAACAAATAGAAATAGAACAAAAAAAGAGAGAATAACTGGTGAAATTCTTGATTTCAGAACCGGGAAAAGCTCTCCCAAGCAGCGAAAGACTACTGCGATCGTCTAGGGCCCTACCGTATGCCCCTCGGATGGATGTTCATCGATTTAAGCTCAGTTCTCAGTGGTTTAACAGGCGTGAGCACTTCTAATGGTAAGTATTGTCTTTCCGAATGTGGTAAACTGTTTATTATCTCTTAGATGACGCACAAACGAGTTCGATCAATCTGAATCTCGATGCAGAAAGCATCGTCAGCGCCGATAGAGCTTCGTGCTCCACGACGGGAACCTTTCGACGAGTGGGGAGCGGAACATCCTCCGGTGGAGGTCGACGAACACCCATGCAGAAGCGCCGACTATTCGCTGGAGCATCCTCACAACCTAACACTCCAGGAATGGATTCTAGCAGCGAAAACTTTGTCTATTCGAACACGTCTACTGATGCAAAGTCCACTCCCGGAGGTCTCAGCGCTCTTTGTCCTGTCACTCTCAATTTCGACTCTTTTTTCCGACATGTAAGGCTTACGTTTCGAAGATTTAAAATAATGATTGTCAGGAATCCGACCGATTGAGCGACGACGACATTCTCAAAGTTCTCACGGACGTGCGGAAACAAGGATCTAAATTCAATCGTTTGAAGTCCTTCCCCGCGAAGTGGAAGGTGGAACTGTCTACAGTAACCGATGATCTTCTCATGAAGTACAGTCCTGAGCTTCTTAAAGTGAATCCGTTCGTTCCGGGACCGCCGCTGAATGCTGCGCGAGAAGTTGCCGAGTTTCCGCACGATAAACTCTACGCTGTCAATGCTGCATATCGGTATACTGTACTGCACCGCCAGATGTAACCTTAATCTTGCTGTTCAGGAACCTTTTGTACATCTATCCGCGCATGGCGAACTTCTCTAACCGTGCAGGAGCCGCACGTAACATCTGTGTTAAGGTGGAACTGATGGACAGTCAGGAGATGCCTCAGGAATGCTTTTTCGGAAAGTCGAGCTCTCCAAACTTCTCAACAAAGGCGCTGACTGTCGTGAATTACCATAACAAGTGAGAACAAATGTCACGGGACCTTAGTATTACGATAGTTTTCGTTGCAGATGCCCTCAGTTCTCAGATGAGTTGAAAATTCGTATTCCGGTGGATTTGCACGACGGTCACCATCTTCTGTTTACGTTCTATCACATCACGTGCAGACCTAGCAAGCCTGGAGAGGAAATTGAGACTCCTATTGGATACAGTGTACGTTTAGACCGTTTTGCCTATCAGGGCCATTGTAACGAGATAAACAGAGGCGAAATTTAGACGAAGAGCGTTTTCTGACATATGTCTGAAAGTCAAAATTCGTCGCTGTATTGTCTGCTTATGTGCGTTCGTAGTGAACGTTTTGAGATCTTCGCTGTGAACCGGAGAATCGAATTGATGATTGCTGTATTTTAGTGGATCCCCCTTTTCCGTGACGGACGCCTTCAATGCGGTGACTTTAACCTGCCGATCTCCCTCGACAAACTGCCCCAAAGCTACGGCTACCTTCCTTCCGACACCAATCTGCCAAATATCAAATGGCTCGATGGCCATAAACTCCTATTTTCCGTCTCCCTCCGCGCTCTCTCAACTGTCCACACTCAAGATTCTCACTTGGACCACTTCCTGAAGGCTTTCCATTCGCTCAGTTCGACAAACAAGAAAATCCGTAAAGTAACGGAACCCGAACTGAAAGCGGCGATTTTAAGCGTTGCAAAGGCGCGCCCTCAACCCATGGTTTCGTTCTTGTACGTGATTCTGGACAAACTACTTGCACTCATCACGTCGACCCCTTTCTCTGGTAGGTTTACAGTTGTGACGGTTACGGTAGTCCGATGGTTTCAACATTTCAGAGTCAGTTTCCGTTGTCTGCTTTGAGATGATCGGTCAGTTAGTTAAGATCTGCACGTTGTTGTTGGACAGCTTCTCTGATTCACATGGAAGAAGTTCTCTGTTAAGTACTTATATTCATTACCATAAGATCTCCTTGAAAGGTGCGTTTTCGCTTTTATGAGGGTGGTAATATGATGTGATTTTAGATCCACTAGGATTTCACATAACCCCAACGGCTCCTGGCAGTGCTCCGCCAACTTCAAACGCTCCGAAAGCATCGTTTGATCCAGAAGAAGTCCAAAGTCCGGCTGATAATAGCGATCTTTTCGATATCATTCGTATGTGGAAAGCTTTTTGTTTGAGTAAACGGTATTTTAGGCGATTTTGAGCGTACTGCATCGACAGCGAAGGCTTCCACGTTCGACAGCATTGATGGGGGCTGCAAAAATCATAAACTCATGCATGAGGAGTTGGTTCGATTGTGGGTGACAAGTGTGGGAGCGGCTAGGGAGATGGCGTTTATCAATTCATGGTTTTTCTTAGAACTAATTGTAGGTCTAAGCCGTCATTTTCCATGGTTAATATCGATTTTAGCTCAAATCTATGGCTGAATATCTGTCCGTCTCGAATCGCATGTTTCTCCCGAGGAAGCTTCGCTTTCGCGATTCCTTTATTAAAGACCTCAATAAACTTGCTCAACTGATCGTTCAAGAGATTGTGGACCCATCTGGAAAGGCGAAGGGGTCTCCGGCACAGATGAACCTCTCCTATGCGTTCTTCTTGAGGGATTGTTTCTCGTTAGCCGATCGATCATATGTGATGGCTTTGGTTAAGCAGTACAATAAGGATTTGTCTTCGAAAATTAGGTAAGTTAAAGGCTTACATATCAAGACTGATGGTAAGCTGATGTGATGTCTGTAGACAGCACAAATGACAGTAGAAATGTTGATTTTTGACCAATTCCAGACAGCAGACACTTCTTTTCTGTCTATAAAAAACATTTAGCTTGTCTGTAACCAGTACTTGCATATTGTATTTTTTAGCACCCTGAACGAACCCTTATCGACGTCCTTGATGCTCCTAAAAATGGATTTCATGCGAGTAGTCTGCTCGCACGAACATTTCGTCATGCTGAACTTGCCTTTCGGACTGTCGACAACGCTCACTCACTCCCTCTCCACCGCTTCCTACGGTTCCGGTTCAGGAAACGTGATGACTCAGTCCTTATCCCAAACAGGACATCCTCCATCAACCCCGAATCTTCAACTTCAGCCACCAAGCCCTGGAGGTTCCAGCCTCTCAAGTCGTTCCGAATCCCAGAGCTCCGGATCGGTCGATCTGACTCCAGATTTCCGATCAAAACATTTTTTAATTGGAATTGTACTTTCTGATTTGGCTTCAGTTCTTGAAACCTCCAGCCAACCGCTGCATTCTCGCGCGATTGGACTGATTAGGAATCTCTTGGCCACACATGAAGCCGACTCGAGAATCGCCGAGCATGTGGTGAAGAATCGCGTAGCTGCGCTGTATCTGCCATTGGTGGGTATCGTCCTGGACAGTTCCACACAGCTTTTCGACCCCTATTCGAAGGCGAAGGATTCAACTTGGTCGCAGTCGATCATCAAGTGAGATTACATGTACTGTATTCAGTTGTTACCGTAATCATTATTAAGTGGAAGCGATGGCGTCTTTAGCGCTCGCGTATCGATGATGACAGGTCCAGGAATCAATCCTAAAGTTGCGCTGGCAATTGCCGGGATGGGAAGCACAGGATCGCCGCCTACGACACCCAATGGAGGCGATGAGAAGGTTGCGAAGGTCGAACCGGTTAAGCCGAATAAACCTCAGCTTTCCCTCGCTCTCAGTCGTCAATTGTTGGCGTGCCTCTGCTGGACGCTGAAGCATCTGGATAGGACTACCCTTCGCCACTGGATGCGGGAACTCTCCCCTGGAAGAATGGTCCAACTTCTTGACGTTCTGCAGCTCGCTGTTTCATGCTTTGAATATCGTAGTCCAGCGTCTATTTTGGTATTCTGAAGCTCCAGAAGAGTGCATTTAACATTGTGCTTATAGGAAAGCGGTGATCAAGCGAAAGGAGACCTCCGACAGCGTCTAGAAGACGCGATTCTCGGAGAGAATTCGATGGCGAAGGAATTTCTCAGAAAGAAGTCGGCAGGATTGGCTGAGAACGACGGAGTCAGATGGCGGAAGGACACAAAAGTGACGTGGAAGGGTGCGAAATACAACAGCGGAGGGGAGATCTCTGATGAATTCTCTGCGGCTTCGGGAAGCGATATAGATTCCGTATTTGAAGCGACGCTTTGCACCGAAGTCTCTTTGACAGCCCTCGACACACTTGAGATGATAATTCGAGTGTTGAATTCACCGGGCTCGGACCATCTCCACTTTGCATTGCCCATCGTCTTGAAGATCTTTGTAAGTATTATTCGCTATCTTCTGACTGTTTGAGGGCTAAATAGAAGGTTGTATCTGCTCGAAAGTGAATTTTTGACCAATAATTGAAATGTCGAAATTTAGACAATCGGTCGATTATGTTTTGTCTAAAAGAAGGCTGAAAACATTAAATTAGACAAATCCGAGACATTGACACACGAGACATGTGTTGTCTAGATTCAGATCAATCAGTGTAGAACTACTGTAATCGTTTATTCTTCCTAAATTGGCCGTTTTCAGATGCACATGTTAGCTTGCAACCAGTCAGTAACCACTTTGGATAGCGTTTTCGCGAGTCAACGAGCTGTTGTCGTAAAATATCCCGAATTGATTTTCGAGCGACAATCAGAACAATGCGGAGAACTCTGTTTGCAACTTCTCCGTCACTGTGCTTCCAAATTACCGCAAATTAGATCTCAGGTATGGCTATCGTAATCCCGTTACGCATTGTGGATTGATTACTTTAGGCCGCAGCAAGTCTGTACCTTCTGATGCGTCAAAGCTTCGAATGCGGCTCGAATCTTGCCAAAGTCAAGATGCAGATCACAATGTCACTGTCAACACTTGTCTCGAATGGAACGAAACTTGGTTTTTGGCTGAATGAAGATCATCTCAGACGGAGTCTGAAGACCGTGCTGACCTACTCAGAGACCGACGCTCACACGGATGTCCAATTGAAGGGAACAACCTTTGCAGAACAAGTCAAGGATCTTGTCTTCAATCTCCACATGATTCTCTCGGACACTGTGAAGATGAAAGACTTCTCGAACGACTTTGAAATGCTGATTGACTTGATGTACCGTGTGGCGAAGGGGTATCAGAACAATCCGGATTTGAGGTTGACATGGCTTCTGAACATGACCGGGAAGCACAGTGACAAGGGGAACTATGCAGAAGCAGGGCAATGTGTGCTTCACGCTGCCGCTCTCGCTGCTGAGTATCTCTCGATGACGGATTACAGAGAACATCTGCCGAAGGGAGCTGTTGCCTTTGAAGCGATCAGTGAGAATGTGATTCAGGAAAGTGCGACTTCTGATGACGTTATTAGGTGAGTTATCCTATTGATTGGAAAAATTCCACCATTTTTGTCTAAAACGATTTATTTGACGTTTGAAACGTTTCAGTCCGGACGAAGAAGGAATCTGCGAGAGTGCACACTTTTCAGAAGTTGGACTAGTGAATCTCATCGAGAAGACGGCTGTTTTCTTTGAGAAAGCGCAGATGTACGAACAAATGCTTGATATCTACAAGGTAAATAACCTCAATTTTCCTGTTTTCTTTATTTTTTTGTCATTTACAGATTCTAAGCCCCATATTAGAAGAATGGAGAGACTATCAAAGGCTTTCGCAACTTCACAATCGAATCAGCATCTCCCTTAACAAGATTGAACCTACTGTTCCTGTTACTGATGACCTGTCCGATGCCTGGGTCTCCCCACTTCTCACGTAGGTCCATTCTCCTTGATACCGTAATCATTTACAACTTCAGAACCGATAAACGATGCTTTGGTACGTATTTCCGTGTTGCCTTCTACGGGTCACTGTTTGGAGACCTCGACGGAGTGGAATTCGTGTATAAGGAGCCATCGATAACCAAATTGCCTGAGATTAGCCATCGATTAGATGGATTCTACTCAGATCGATTTGGAAAAGGAACAGTGGAAGTGATTAAGGATTCGAATACGGTAGGCTAAGTCTAAATATTGATAGAGATAAAAGTGAATGTTCAGGTCGATAAGTCAAAACTCAATCCAAACAAGGGTTATCTGCAAATAACCTATGTTGAACCGTATCTTGAAGGTTGGGAGAGACGTAGAAGGCCGACATACTACGAGAGGAATCATAAATTGCACCGATTTGTTTATGCGACGCCTTTTACGAAGAAAGGAAAGGCTCACGGAGAGCTTCATGAGCAGTACAAGCGGAGAACGGTATTAACGATTCAACATAGGTAAGTCACTCATTTATTTGAACAAAATCGGTCAGACCGTTGAATCACACACAAAACGTCCATACTAGACACAATGCAGGCATTTTATGTCTGCAATAGATCTAAATTAGACACATCCTAGACAAAATTACATGAAATCCTAATATAAACGATATTTTCAGTTTCCCCTACGTGAAAACGCGTCTTCGAGTGACAAAACGCGAGCAAACCGTCCTCACTCCCATCGAAGTTGCGATAGAAGACGTGCAGAAGAAGACGAGAGAGCTATCCGCCGCGATAGCGCAGAATCCTCCTGACGCGAAGATGCTCCAGATGGTACTGCAAGGATGTATCGGCACCACGGTGAATCAGGGTCCGATCCAAGTGGCGAACGTGTTCTTAGCTGACATTGCGCTGGACGAGCACGGGAAACCGGTGGATAAGCTCCAGAATAAGTTGAGGTTGTGCTTCAAAGACTTTTCGAAGAAATGTCACGACGCTTTGCTCAAGAATGAGCAGTTGATTCACTTTGACCAAGCTGACTATCAGGTAACCAACCATCTTATGGCTATCGTAACCCCCGAATTACAGAAGGAAATGAAGAAGAACTACGTTGAATTCACGAAACTGATGACGCCAATCGTGAGTTTGACGAAATTCCTGCCGGCGAATCGTTGCGGGCAGCAAGAAGGCGCCATCGACAAAACGGTGACCGATTTGGTATCGCGGGCGGTCGAATTAGGGCCAGTTACAGCGGTTTGACAACCGAATTTTTTTGTACATATTGATTTCTGATGACGTATCTCAAATGCCAGTTTTAATTTTATCTGCTCTCACGTCCTGATGATCTACTGACTGAACTACGCAGCTTCATGTACCCTTACTACGGTGTAATATCATTTTTAGCTTCAATTTTCCTATGTTTAACTTATTTGTTGGTTTGTTTGTTTCCCATGATTGTTAAGTGGCTTTTTGGAATAAGTATAAAAAATGGAAATTTTAGGCATTTGCTATTTAGAGGAACTGTTGTGAATTGCATCTTAATATATTCCGCAGTGTTAACGCTTCAAAATTATGAACAATTTGTGATACCCGTATCACTCTGCAGCTCATTTTCGACCCTCTTCTCATCGGTTTCCTTTGGATAAACTTCTACATCGCCTTCCGCTGTCTGCAGCGCGCTGATTCCTTCGTAGGCGAAAGCGCTGACGTAGAAGATTTTGCTATTCAGATCCGTCATTGGTGTCGGCGTGGTAACGAGATCTCCAACTGGAACTTCTGGTCCTAACTGGCCTACTGTGTTCCATCCAAACGCGCAGGCTTCTCCGTCGTCTAAATAGTGACCGTGTGTATATTGTGACAAATTATATGGGAAACTAACTTGTAATCACAATTGACTGGAAGGGTCCTGCAGCGATGTCAACGACCTTCATCATTTCAAAGTACTCGACTAATCTTGGTTTCTTTTCTTTATCGTAAATATCTCCGTGACCGAGTTGGCCGTGCCTAAACAAGCAATAGCCAGTTAGTAGCACAAATCCAAACGCAGGTCACTTACAGGCAAGTACCAAACGAGTAAAGCTGATTGTTCTCCGTCAGGAGGAGATGATGAGCAAATCCAGAATCCATTAACACAACTTTCGAATCCAAATCTGCAATGTGCTCATTGTTCCAGAAGACGGAGCAGCCCTCTCGTTCGAGATGACTGTTTATCACATAGCAAACGTTGTCGGCGCTGGCAGTGATGAGCACGGGAGCGTTTCGACATTTGTTGTCGAATCGAGGCACGCGGGGTTTGTCGAGACATTCGAGTTCCGTGTCTTCCTAAAGTGAACAATTAGACAATTAGTCATATCAGACGATTAATAAGAGATATTGATAACCTAGTATTCTGCTGAATTCCAGACAAAAATGAGACACAAATTAACTTACACGCAGCTTTCCTCTCGTAATAACATTGTCCAGAAATAATGGCACATAACTCCACTTGCCTTTATCATTTCGTGAGTACTGCCGCCGAATTACCAACTGAAAACAAGAATATAAATATAAATCTGCATAACAATCGTCACTCACATAGTCACTATGGAGGTCGAGATTATCGGCAACATAAAAATAGCAGTAAACAGTTTGTTTCATGCCGCTAAAGTATAATTCCTGGCGGGCTTCACAGAAGACCACATCGTAGATTCCTTCATCGATGAAAAATGTCGTGTAGCGACTCGTCAGACGATCGTGGATGTCTATTCGTGCGAGGTTCACGCCCCCTACGGTGGCGGTGTTCGTAACCTTCACGAAGCCGAAGAAGAAGTTCTTCTGGAACCATTCACGCGGAAGCGGATAGACGTGCGCTTTTTCATACTGTAACTGCGCTTCCGTCTTTTCGGGTGGCGTCTCCACAGGTGTCGTCGTCAAGGCCTTCGTCTCGGGTGGAATCAGCTTCAGCCACCAATCTTCCACCTGCGTGGGTTCCTCGTCGACCTGCATCTTTTCAATTGTCCCTTCCGCGTCGTTTTCCTTCTTCTCCTCCATCGGCGCGTCGCTCATTTTGTTCAATGCAAACCGCCTAAAAAGCCAAGATTACAAAATGCAAAATATAGGTGACACGTGAATCCGCTACGCGACCCCAATCCGCTTCAAGTGAAACTGCTGAGTATTTAGCCGTCCCGAACGGGATGCGCATTTGCATTCGCTTCGCCATGTTATCGTCAGTCGTTGCAGTCGTCGTCGTATTATGCGCAACAGTGCGAGCTTCGCTATTTTGTCCGTTCACAAAAGAACCCGACGTGCCTGAGAGCTATCGTAATCCCACTGGTCCCCTCACCACCTAAAGAATGTCCATTTAGAAAGCTACAAAGTTCAATCGTTTCCTGCACCGGCAGGATCCTCCAGCCCTCCTCTTTACAAGCTTCTTCCGTCTAATCAATCTAACGGAGCAATTCGTTTGCTAACGGTTTCGAAAATGAAGACCTGTCCGGATCCATGTCTTGTCCAGCTCCATGGATTCATCTCGAAAAGAGAGGATACGGTAATGTACCAGATATCGTCGATACCACCAGGAGATTATGAAAAGATCAACAGTACTAAGCAGGGACCGATGTTCTGTGCCGCTGTGAAGGACGATTGTGGTGCTACAGTACCCATTTATAGGCATTTCCAGTTTGGAGCTCATGGAATACGTAGGTTAAATTCAAATTTCGATTTTTTCCTCTCTTTCAGATCACGCCTACAGCTTCTCAGCCATCGAAAATATTGCAAACTTCAGCATCGAACCACCCCCACTCTGCTTCGGATGGCCGGCGGCTTCTCAATCGCAATCCGCGATAGCATCATCGACAAAGCTGAAACCGACAACAAAAGGCAAATGCGTGTCTACACTGCCGTCTCTAGACAGCGTTCGACCACTTAACGTCTACGATAACGACCAAAGCGGGCTCATGCGAGATCATTTCTACAGCGCTGCGCTTCCGAACGACTTCTTGAAAACGCCTCAACTCTCGCCCTTCATCGACTATCGTTACAAAATGCTCGACGACCTCGGAATGGTCGTTGTGGAACCCAAAACGAGCGGATGCAACTGTCTCATCAAGCTCGTGCAGATGTATGATAAGCAGGACGGATTTTTCGGTTAGTTTTCATCTCAAAAATAGCTTAAAACAGTATTTAACTCGCTCAGCATCGCAAATCAGCATCGCATCGTTAGCAATTCAAAAACGGCCTAAAACTATATTAAACATTTAGGACGTCGCGATCATAAACTGGTCATTCCCGGTGAAGAATCCAACCGCCCTATGGAAGCTTATGAACCCAGCGGAGAAGTCATATACTGCGCGACTGAAGAAGGCGCTTGTGGAGCAACACTCCCACTCAGAAAATACTTTGACGTCGCTAACATGGACACCATCTACACAGTCAACACTACCGTACCCCCCTTTATGAGTACACCGTACCCAGACAAGGTGCTCTGTTGGATCTGGTCGGTAGAAGTCGTAGCACCGATAAATCGCCCACCGCCTGAAAGACGACCACGTGTGGTAACTCCCGCACCTGGTGCTGGTTGCTCCTGCACATGCAAGACGGAATCTCCCATAGCGGTGGAAGATAAGCCCTACTTTGAGGAGAATCACAGAGGTTCCACGCTCGTCTACAACAACTTTCCCACGCCAAAACCATTTCCCTCGCCACAACACGAACAAAAAGCACAAAATAACAATAGATAAACAACGATAAGTGTCAAGAACACTTAATATTAATAATACCCTTACTAAATAAAAAAACAATTTATTAATCAACCCCTAACTGTTGGATTAGTCCTCTTCCACGTCGATATTCTGATTCTGGTCTGCAGCTGACATGATCATACGTTCTTCAGACTGATCGACCTGGCCGGCAGTCTGATGGATTGATGCAACCCTCACAAGACGCTTTGTAATCTTAGTAGTTGAAGGTGTTTTTGTGAGAAGCACGACGGTTCCATCCGATTTGCGAAGAGCGATTTTGTAGGGATCCACACTAGAAGGTACTTGCGATAATTCTGAGACCACGTTATGACTAAAATCAGTAGTGTCTGAATGACAAATTACGGTCACAATCGCTTACTGAACTGGTGACGTCGAAGAAGCTTGCTGCTGGAGAGCAGTAGGCTGAGGATTGACAGTCACGGAGATGCCTGGACGGCCCACAACTCGTGTCACCGTTCTGTGTGCAGGAATAGGTCGAACAATTGGCATTGGTGCAGTCAGCGTAGGACGGCGGAAAATGGTAACCGTTGCCGGTTGTCGTTGCGGATGATGGTTCGCCATGTCCAGAGGATAGCGAAGGTGTGATGTTGGAATCAACCTTGGAGGATTGGAAGGTCCCGGTTGTTCATCGGGAACAAATTCTTCGATAGTCCTGCGGGGAAATACTCGCTTGGGCATGGGTATAGGAGGAGCATATTCCATTTCATTGTGATTCTGCAAGGCTTCCATCTCAACTTGATCGTCCAATTTTTCAGTTAATTCTTCTTCCAATTCCTGGAGTTTTGCATTGACTCTTGCGATAACGTCAGTGTTTTTTAAGGATTTCACACGGTCTCGCAAGCTCTGAAATGTTGGAATTAACCTCAAAATTCAGAAAAAATCCACCTATCCAGACTAAGACGAGACAAACAGAGAGGTTTACTGTACAAATTATCGACAGTTTAAACGCGTTTTGTCTCATTTTGGTCTAGACAAGCGCATTGTCACAATGATTCAACAGAACAAAACAGAATAATGCAAAACAAACCTCGCAATGAGCATCAAATTCTCCCAATTGCTCCAGAAAAGCATAATTGATCTGAGCCGCTTTCCTGGCAGGTCGAACCCTTCTTGCCGGCTTCGGATGAGCTACTGGGGCGTCGATGTCAACCTTCACATCATTGAAATCCCCCTCGATCATGTCACGATACTTTGCAACCCTCTGAGAAGTAGTTCTTCTGGGTCTCTTCGATACAGGCTCACCATCAGCGAGAGCAGCACTTTCCTCAACAGCCTCTTCTCCTTTATTATCAGTTTCCGGCTCTGTTTCCTCATCACCATGGGCTTTAACATACTCGGTAGGCGTAAGATACTCTTGGACGTTTTCGATTTCATCGTGGAATAAGTGCTGCGCGCAGAATTCGACCGTAATCGGTTCTGTTTCGTCCACGTTAGAATCGTCCTTGTCGATTACTTTTAGGAAAGCACAGCAGTGAACTCCCGGGACCGAGTTTTGAAGGACTTTGGAAGTGAGCACACGATCGTCGCACTGGCAGAGATAATACGTTCCTCCGGAGTAATGCCCCTTTCTGATGAATTTGACGTTGTTCAGAGCCAGGCGTTTAAGGTAAGCCTAAGATAAGATAAGTTCATAAGAATTCAATTCAAAAAATGAAAAATTACCTTGAACCTAGAAACTTTCGGGAAAACAGCTCTCCCAAGAGGCGCAAACTCATTATGCTCCCTCACCAAATGCTGTATCAGCCCTTCCTGAGCATACTTCTTTGCTTGAGTTGTCTTTCTTCGTTCGATGGGATCACATGTTCCCTTATCGTCACCGATTTGCTCTCCGCAATGGAAGCAAACAGTCTTTGGAAAGATCCGATTGATGCGGCGATTCTTCCAGAACAACAGCGAATTCTTTGCGTTTTCCTCGTGTTCATAGCGAGCAATTCGGTTCAAGTACTCAAATTCAAACCGCGTTCTGATCAACTAAATATCGCAATAATCAACTTTGACAAATTAAAAAACAACATCCTTACCAATTGAGTTCTGTGCTGATCCAACATCCGAGTGACATTCTCGAGC
>KI641195.1:0-10939 GCA_000505645.1 Steinernema monticolum
TGCAGCTATGAAGAGCGAAGATGCATTGAAGATTGAAAGCGCTCAAGTTGAAATCGACGAATTGCAGAAGAGCATTGTCAGCTACGAAACTCAGATCAAAGATCTACGGGAGCAGAAAAGTGA
Source organism: Steinernema monticolum (assembly GCA_000505645.1). Taxonomy (NCBI): domain Eukaryota; kingdom Metazoa; phylum Nematoda; class Chromadorea; order Rhabditida; family Steinernematidae; genus Steinernema; species Steinernema monticolum. The sequence continues at coordinate 124 of KI641195.1, forward strand.
AGATAAACTGAAGATTGAAAAAGCCCATGCTGAAATTGAGGAACTTCAAAAGAATATTGGCAGCCACGAAACTCAAGGAAAAGGAAGTGACGAGAAGTTTAAGAAGCAGATCTCAGAACTTGAAGACGAGTTAGACAAAGCTGATGAAGAAAAAGAAGAAGTCATTAAAAAATTGATTTCTGCTCGACGTGAAGCGCTTTCGCTTAAATGCGAATACGGGTTGATTACCCAACAAGAAGCAGCCGCCAGTTTGGGAGATATCTCTTATCGTCCGCCAACATGTCGTTTCACTGGTGAACAAGTGGAACTGATCAAGAAGTGGTTGCATCCCGAAACAGAACAAGTAAAAGAACCAGTCATGTAAGTTGATTTTTCATAAACTCGCAATAGTTTAGTGTATCATTGTAGCGACCGTTCCGTCTCAGCGTTGAGAACTCCTGGCAAAGGAAAGAAACGTGAGGATTCTTGTCGTCAGCAGTGACTGCTACAATTTTTGATGCATTTATTACTTCAGCAATAAAATTATGTTGGTTCTGAAGTCTTTGAAGCCATAAGTCATCGTCTCTATTTTTCAGCAATAAATAATTTTGGTTTGAAGTCTTTGAAGCCATAAGTCTATGATTTACATTTACGGGTTTGTAAACCTTGGTTCTTGGACAGACGTATCATGCTTTATAAATAATTGACTTTTCATATCAATAGATCGATCGCCATTTCAGTACGGATCAGAAATGTTGCATTTCCCCATGGCGACGCAAAGAGAATTTTTGTCGCGTTTGCACTTTATGATGTTCGATTTTTATCAGTATTTTCTTTGCAAGACCGCTGCTATCCTAACGAATCGCCGACAATGAGGGCCTACTAACAAAAGTTGATACCAGAAGAGTTAAAGCTGCCAGATGTCATGTATAGAATGATAGAACATCGGCCATCTAGGGCAGTACGCGGGAGCACATCGGGAATGCGGCGATTTCTTGATTTTCTGGTCGTTTGAACTGCTGAGAATAACAGTTTTAGTTGTAGGGCGTGCGCAAGCGTCGGCGCTGTTGAGGTATACTCCAGGGCCAAACAGACATGTGACTTGTCTGGTGTCTGGAAGAGTGAGCGTGTTTTCTATTACAGTCTGTTGACAGCTCGGCTTTATTATGATTATGCATTCGTCAGTGTCCCAGTGTTGACGGTATACGCGTGAATTCCCCTCTTCCGATCGGGATGTACCGGCGAGCGATTATTGAGCTTTTCAAGCCAATTGTTAATTTAACAGGTTAGTTCTTGCTTGGTTTACATGTAGCTTCTTTTCGATGTGCGGAATACAAAGCGGTCATTGTTTAACATATTTATGTTTTTAAACGGCGGCGGCAACGATGTGATCTTCAGTTGTCAACGTGACCCGATTTTGCACTGTTTTTGTCAAGATGTTGTCTGGTCTGTTCTCGCGTCGTTTTTCGTATGTAGTAGACACGTTCGCTACTATACATAAATCGTTCTATCGTCGGCGATTTGCTTACGGGGTGTGCACGCAATGTAGCTTCGGAAATGCGTCGGAAGCCTTAATTACGTCTTGATATCGCATCGGCACGCATTAGGCACTATTTGTTATGGCAACCGAGAATTAAGACATGCACATAGATGATGACGCACGTGGAATAGCGGATAACGGCATGGCTTTTAGCCAATTGGGGGTTAGGACGTGTTTTCTGTCTGACATTTATCTTCTAACCTCCATTTCATCTTCTCGTTTTAGCGATGTCGAGCACGGTCCGTCCTGTCGTGATTTCGGGTCCATCCGGTGGCGGCAAATCGACTATTTTGAACAAAGCGACTTCGCAGTTCCCGGAAGCATTTGCATTCAGTGTTTCTCGTTAGTTTATTTTGATTTAAAGGGCTAAAGTCTATTCTTGCATTTTTAGATACAACACGGAAGCCGAGAGAGGGTGAGGTTCATGGAAAACATTATTATTTTACGGAAAAAGAAGAAATGGAACGGATGATTGCCAATGGTGAATTCTTGGAACATGCATGCTTTGGAGGCAATTACTACGGAACAAGGTTTGTTTTGAGTGTTCATATATTAAAAGCAATTTATTATTTGTAGCTTGAAGGCTGTCGAAGATATTCAAAATACTGGGAAGATCTGCGTTCTTGATATCGAACTTCAAGGCGTTCGGAATATTAAGAACACTAGCTTAGATGCCCGGTACATTCTCGTTCGCGCTCCTTCAATTGGTGTTCTGGTGTGTTTACATATTTTCACTAGTTTTTGTATTCTCTTTTATTTTCTAGGAAGAGCGTCTTCGCAAGCGTAATACAGAAACCGAGGAATCGTTGAAGAAGCGTTTACGACATGCCGAAGAAGATTTGAAGGCTGTGGAGCATGATCCTACCTTATTCGATAACGTAATTATTAATGACAACCTGGATCAAGCTTACTTGGAATTTTGCAACGCTCTTATGGACGATTTGAAGACAGTGACTTCTTGCGAGGAACGTTCTACTAAAGAAACCGCTGCTACAGAAGCGTACTAGAATTCATTCTCTCTTCAACTTGGGGGGTTGTGATTGTGATATATCTATTATTAGTATTCATCACATTGTTAGTTTGGTTATAATGAGCTTTAACTTTACTCAACGGTCTTTGGATCTATTATCTCTGATGAAACTGTGTTCGATTCAATAAAATAGATTTTTTCATTGTCGTGTGTTCGATATAAATGTTATCGGCGTATCGATGTATTTAGGCTTGTTTGGTGGAGCGTAGAAATTCTCCGAGTAATACTTTATAGGGCAACCACTGCAAAATGGCTAAGAATTTTTCACGTTTACCACCACTTCCCTCCCTCCGCGACTTTATTCATATGTACAATCTCCGGGCCAAAAAGATTCTATCACAGAATTACTTAATGGATATGAATTTAACCAAAAAGGTGATTGTTGTGTTATTAAGGTGAAAATCAATTATAGATTGTAGATTGTACGTCAAGCAGGTAACATGACGGACGGTCATATAGTTGAGATTGGTCCAGGCCCAGGCGGCATAACTCGGGCTATTCTTGAGCAGCCTTGCAAAAGATTAGATGTCATCGAATTGGATCAGCGCTTTCTCCCACCGCTTCAGGTTCTTTTGCACGATTGCGTTACTTTAATGCATGTCTTTAGCATTTAGCAGAGGCGAGTTCCGAGCGAATGCACATCCATCACGGCGATGCGTTAAAAGTTGATATCGGGGAAATATGGAAGACGGATGGTTCAGTACCTGTAACACCTTGGTTTGAAGATGTTCCAAACTGTCATATTGTTGGTAACTTGCCGTTTAACATTGCCACTCCGCTTATTATCAAGTAAACGATTTTGATTTGCTCTTTTATCTACAGTAATTTCCAGATACTTGCGAGAGATGTCAAGAAGGTCGGGGGCGTGGGCTTTTGGACGAATACCGTTGACATTGACTTTCCAAGCCGAGGTAGCTCGTAGAATATGTGGACCCATTGATTCGCCAGCAAGATCTCGAATTTCGATTGTTTCTCAATATGTTGCAGAACCGCAATTGTTATTTACTATTGCGGGTTAGTTTCGACTTGTAATATACTTACGCGTCTTTCAATTAGCTTCTTACAGGTTCCTGTTTTGTTCCAAAGCCTGAGGTTGACGTTGGAGTTGTGCGGTTCATTCCTCGTATAGAACCGCTCATTCATTCCGCCTTTGAGGTTTGCTCTACTATTCTTTTATGTAAGAAATAACTTCGCTGTTTAGGTAGTGGAGAAAGTCGCTCGTCATATCTTTCACTATCGGCAAAAGAATGTCATCAAGTGTGTCAAAACGTTGTATCCGGCTGATCTTGCGCACGATATGGCTCACAATTTGCTGCGTGAATGTCGTATTAACCCGACAAAAACGTCTTACCAGTTAGGAATGGGAGAATTCGGGGAAATATGCTTTTATTTTGAAAAACAATGTAATGAGTAAGTCGTATGTCTTAATCAAAGCTTTTTTCACCTGTTCTGGGCGTAACTATTAAGTCGATGCTCGATGAATCACAATTTACAATCTTCTTTTTTATCTTTTCAGAATGCCAGGGTTGTTTTTATACGACTACACTCATCCTAAGCGAACAGTCGCGGAACTCTCCCGTTTACCGAACGCCTTACCACCAGTTTTCAGTCAGAAGTCGTTCGCCACCATACCAGACGAAGGCATCAAACTCGCGGACTTTGCGAAGTACGTCTAAGTGACCGGCGACCATTGTTAAGTGTCTTGTTGTTATTGAATAAGGTGAAAATGAATGTCTGAGGGGGATTTCATTCGATTCCGCTCTCGTTGACTGCAACGGACGATTGGAACTAATTACAAGTCAAGTGCGGTTAGTTTGCCGGAACGCGTCATGTAGCAACAACTTGCAAGGAACCTGATTTGGGTGATCTTTAAGGTCTGCCTGTAGCGGCTCGAGGTTCCACGTCTATCGATATTGATTACTTTAGATTCGGTACAGAGTTAAGTAAAATGGTGTGGTGTAGCACTCACTTGATAAGCGCATCCACTTAAGTCTGTTGATAATCACATTGTTTTGGCTGGAGCCCCTAATAGAGGAATTTGTGAGACTAACAACCACGGGTTGTGGTGTGGAAACGTGTTTTATTTGACGCTATCCAGATTCATAAGACTCAATTTTTCGATTAATTTTTCGAGTGCGAACCGACTTCCGAGTTTGCAAACGAGGGGTTGATTAGAACGCATATCGAAAGCGGTAGAACAAACTTAAATTTCAAGGTCGTATGAGCACCGCTATGCGCGCATGTTTTCCTTTCGTTTCACCTTCTTCTTTTTGCTATTTCGTGACGATGACGACGTAGCCGGGCGAATAGCGAATACTTCTCCGATTAAAGCCGACGAAATCCTGTTCGCGCGGAGCAAACCGCGGTGATATTCATCACGAGCATTTTTGTCGCGTCTCTGACCGATGCTATCACCGTAGGACGTTTCCTTAAGGGAGTCAGCTGCCTCAAGATCAGAGGTTTCTGTGGTAAGCAAAAGCCTCAGAAGCCTCCGATGCCCTGTGGGTATGTGTGAAGTGTTTTACGCGAAGATTTTTGAGTTGTGACTGATTGACTGACTGACATACGTGAACTCCTATTACACGTTTCAATTATTGTGGACCCGTGCGAAGGGACGGACGGTAGCTGCCACTTTGAGTGACGATTATCGTTAGATCGTCATGATTATGATCGATTGTGGATGGCAACATGTTCTCGGTTCGGACAGAAGCCGCAGCGTGTTGTTGTAGCCGGAGGTGGAACCTATTAAACTATTAATAATTGCGTCCAAGAGCGTACTTTTGATAACTGTTTTGACACTGATCACTCGTTTTTTCTCGCTTTTAAGATCGGGTTTACGTTCAGACCGCTGGCTCATTGTGGTTTTGTAGACACGTCTTTCTGGAGGGATTGCCGTGTTGGTCTCACCTATCAGTGTCTCCATTGCGTTCGAATCGTGGAATCGTGGAATCGGAGGGTTTAACAATCGGGTTTACGGTATTGACTGTGAACAGCAATGTGTACAAAGCGGTGTTAAATGAAACAAAAAGAAAACGAGTTATTTGGAGTCTTTAAAGACGACGAATAAATCACTCGCGCGAACATCCGAGCAGGTTTATTTTCGGAACACTTTCGCCGATTTCCGCTTACGTCTGTTGTATTTTCGGCAAAACTAATATCACCGCCGTGTGAACTGAAGGGTGTCTTGAACACGCTTATGTTTGTTCAAAACCTGGCAATTGTCTTTGGCGGCGTCGGCAGAACACAAGACAATGCGAACGTGATAGGATCAGCTCGTAAAAAATGCGCTTCGATTCAGTCGTTAATCAGTGTTATGACAGTTCGTTCGGTGGTCTCCCTTGTTCCTTCGGGTTACGGTATGTTTGCTTTGAATGGCGCGCCGCATATTATAACCAAAAAACCTTTACGATTTGCAACAATTATTAAGCACGGCTCAGCTGCAATACTTGCGATTCAGTTAGGCGTGCATAATTGGCGTGTAGCAGGATTTTACGTCAGCGGAAGTAAACATCGTTTCCCTTTAAAGATTTTGCGGTATTTATAAGGGAACTCGATTTATTTCAGGCCAACCGCTTGGCGACATGCGTTGGTTGCTCCCGCTTCTCGCCGTGTTATTACGGATTCGCACTGCAGACGCTCGCCTGGACGACGCCGATGATGACAGGTACCGTAGAAAATTACTGTAGTCTCGGAGGTTGACGCAGGATTTTAGTAAATACAAACTCGTGCGGATAGTTCCGCGGAACGATATCGAACTCGGCGTTCTGAAGACGATCTACAAGACTGCCCAAGACTTCGATTTGGACTTTTGGAAGGCGCCAACGGGAGTGAACCAGTTTGTTGATGTTATGGTAGCTCCAACGTTTACCGCGCCGTTCGAACAGTTTCTGAACTCGAGAAATATGAGCTTCACAATCACAATTGACGATGTGCAAAAGTGAGTTTAACATACCGTTTGTTCAGGGTGATTACGGTATTTTCAGGATGATTTTGCTGAAAGAGAAACCACGTGCTGCGATGGACTTTTCCACAAACCCGTTGCTTCGTGATTTCTTCGGGAAGCGGATGAGCAACGACTTCACTTCGAGAAACAAGGCAAAGTACCGTTTTGGCGAATATCACTCATACGATACAATGGTTGAGTGGCTGAATGAAATCGAAAGGAACTACCCTCACATGGCCAAAGTGTTCACGCTTGGCACCACGTACGAAGGACGCTCCATCAAAGGCATCAAAGTATGAAACATTACTCTGATTTTGGATTTAATTTTGAGATTTAATTAGATTGGCAATCACATCAGTGACACTTCTAAGCGAATCGTTTGGATCGACGGAGGAATGCACGCCCGAGAGTGGGCAGCAATCCACACAGCGCTCTGGTTTATCGAGCAGCTCATCTCGAACTACGAAACGGACCCTCAGATCGCGGCTTACGTGGACAACCTGAACTTCTACATCACTCCTGTAGTGAACGCCGATGGATTCGAATACTCTCGTTCGGAGATGAACCCACAAACTCGCTTTTGGCGAAAGAACCGCGGGCCACAAGTATGTAAGAAGGACAGATGGCGTCGCGAAAGATGCTGCGGAGGAGTCGATCTTAATCGGAACTTCGACTTTCATTGGGGAGGTAAGGAGACGAATACGGGAACGGAAAATGTTGCTTTTTAACGTTTAGAAGCCGGTTCAAGCGATGATCTCTGCTCGGAAATTTATCAAGGAAAATTCGCTTTCAGCGAGCTTGAATCGAGGTCAGTTCTGTCCACTTGTAAATAGAAGTTTCTAGCAAGTAAGCAAAAGGCTTCATAAAAGCCCAACTTTTTTGTTTGCCCACTCCACACAATCAGAGGCGCTGATTCCGAATCTTCAGTCAGAATCCGAATACGTCAACTCAACTTCGAGGGACGGCCATGGCAATTATGGGGGAAACTGGGATTCCTTGATCGTGTCGAGAACCATACATGTAGTTTCGATAGGCTGTCGGCGTTCACGCATGAGTTTGATGGTTGGATTCATGTTCGCCGACCTCGATTTAATCATAATTTGGGCAGAAAAAAAGAAGTAACGGCAATTTAGTAAAGAGAAGCAAAAAAAAAACGGTCCTGTCGGAAAATGAAAACGCGAATACCACACACGACGGCGCCAGCTCATTTTGTTGAAAAAACATTTTTATAACTTTTTGGCTAAAATGCCGCTAATCTTTGTGTTCTGACACGTTTGTAGCTAATTCGAGGTCGGCGAACATGAAGCAAGCATTAGAATTATGCATGAAAATCGAAAACCTAACGAATTTACATGTCTGGGTCTCGGCACGATCTGTAAAACCAGTTCCGCCTAAACGGTCATTCCTCGCAGCAGAGTTGGCGGATTTCGATTCTGAGTTTAGATTCGGAATAAGCGACCACGATTAGGGGGGAGTAGAGGAACTTTCAAAATATTTTGAGAACATGAAGAACAAACGTTAATGTTTATATCATTTTTAGAGCGGTCAGAGACAAAATGTTCTCAGCGGAACTGTTTGGAAAAGTAGACGCATTCATCACTCTCCACACGTACTCCCAAATGTGGATTCATCCCTTCAACCACGAACGAAGGTCCTTCCCCAACGACATCTATGACCTGGTAACACTTAAGCCTCGAAAATACAAAAACTGCGCGTATTTCAGCAAACCGTAGGAAGAAAGGGAGTCAAAGCAATTGAAAACGTTTACGGAACCAAGTTCAAGTTCGGAACTGGCGCTGATATCCTTTGTTAGTTGTAATGTGCGCATTCTTCACCTGATTCTTTACAGATCCCTCCGCTGGTGGCTCTGACGATTGGGCAAAAGCCAAGGCTCATGTGAAATACGTCTTCTTATTGGAATTGCGTCCTGGAGAGGAAGGTAAGTGGATTTCGATTCACAAAAAGGAATAAACGAGTGAATTGTTGCAGAGTGGGATGGATTCTTACTCGATCGTCGGCAACTGATTCCAACAGGCCGTGAGACTTGGGAAGGCGTCAAAGTAGTCATCGACGCAGTTCTCGCATCTGCTCAACGTATCCCCAAAAGTAACAAACTATAATCTTTCCGTTAATTCTAAATTTCCGTTCAGGAATCACTCACATTCCCATGACACCGTATCCCTCGACGACACCTCCCACCACGACTTTCTTCACGACAACCCCGACCACAACAGCGCAAACAACGCCATTCCCGATCACTACAGTACCCACAACTACCATCTTTTTCACCACAGTAACCGTTGCCAGCACAACTGACAGTACTGAGAGATTCTTCCAGACAAATCCACCTCCCGCCCTGCCGCCAACGAATCAAGCGCGACAACCCGAGGCCGGGGTGCGTCTGGAACTGCAAAAGAAGCTAGAAGCCGCGCGGCATCGTCAGGTTCAATCGCGGCGGGAGTACGAGCGAAGACTTCGACTCTTCGAGGCGCAGCGAGAGGCAGCGAACAAACTGCGCCAGCAGCAAGCGATGGCGCAATGGCAGCTTCAGCAGACGTGCGTCGATCGCTCGCCGTGGTGTGCGAGTTGGATCACTACTTCGGCGAATATATGCCGGGCGTCGTCGATATACATGCGACAGGACTGCGCACGGTCTTGCGGCTACTGTCGGAGTTTTTGACGCGTGGCCATGAGGTAATGAATGTGCCATAACATCCGATGATCTGAACGCTTTCCTTATGTAAAAATTTGTGTTTATTGTAAATACGCAAATGAACGGATTTAACATCAATTCGCAATTGTCGATTAACTTTTACTCACACGCTAACGTGTTTATTTAAACGGGGAGTGTGACGTCTTCGACATATCCTACATATTATTACCATTTCACAGCGTTGAGGTCTCCGTAACATGGGGAGCCAACTCGGTAAAGGATATGAAGGTCTTGTTGCGAAATTCAGTCTTTCGCTCAGCCAAACACGTTCGAGTGTACGCTGAAATTTCTTTGGATGTAATGTATAGTCGAAGCAGAAGGCCATTTTATGACTTTAATACTTTAGACTCCTTCTTCAAGGGAGAAAGGATTCTCCTCCGATAGTCTTTTTTTTATATATGTGTCGTATTGTTGGAGAATTTTGAAAGTTATGAAACCTTTGTATTCGATAGGTAGAGAACGTTTTTAAGAAAAGGTACGTTGTATTCTAATACCACGACATTTTACTAACCGAAATATCAGTTGCTGATATTTTGATATCACGAAAAAAAATAATTTCTTTGCTAATGCCCTAACAAAACAGCTTAAGTTCAGCTTCACTCTATAAAAGGAAGCTTAAATGCAGTCCGTCTTAAAAGTACAAGACCACTTCCAAAATGAGTAGTTTTCAATTTTTTAGCATAACCCGCGGAGCGCGAACAACAACACCGTGAAGGGTATTCACGATAACGAATATGTTATCGAAAAATCATCGGAAAGCACCGACGGTAAAAACGTGGTGAAAATTGCCTGTATCATACATATAAGACCACTTTTTGTTTAAATGCTTAAAACATCATTGATTTTCTTCAATTTTCGCGATGTTATGTGGTCAAAAGTGTCAATGTTCAGAAATTTAAATTATCAGAACGAAGAATCCTACAAAGAGACTACTTTAGAGCACTCCAAATACATACGATAGTTATCACGTTCATATCGAGTACAAGCATTAGAGATAGTGATATGACCAATAAGTAGGCAGCCTGATCAAAAGTATTCATGGATGGTCTTTTTGATAGAACAGATTGTCTAGTTGTTTAGTACATAACGCTTCTTCAGTAATTAGCCTCCAAGATATAGGTAATTCTCTAGCTATTCTTTTCTTTCTCAATCTAATCATTTTTCAAAAAAAATTGTTACACGGGGGGTTAAAGCTAAAGAGCCAATAGATAAAGACTCACCATACTAAAGTCGGTTTCGGGTCTACAGTCTGTCTACGTTGAATTATACGCTGGAGAGAAACCGCTTCACATTACCGTATGAAATGCCTGTATGTATATAAAGGATTACATTCATAACAATATACTCAGCGTCAAAATGATAGGATCACCTCAAATTTTCTCAGCTTCCGCAAAAATTGAATGTTTCGCGAAAAACCGTTAACACCTGTACTAAATCAAAAATAAAGTATGTACATATACTTACGTGGTTACAGAACAATCCTTTGGGGATAGCAAAGTGGAGTTGGACAAAAGAAATTTTAGGATAATAACGGTATTCAGTCTCGTTTTTTGCGTTGATACGTTTAAATTACGGTACTTAAACGTATTTTTGTCTAATGTGTAACAATTG
>AZHV01008987.1:0-11385 GCA_000505645.1 Steinernema monticolum
TTTTCTGAATATAATCTTAGCTAGTTTTTTCTTTACTGCTCGATTCGCAGCTAATCGAGGTCGGAGAACATAAAGAAACCATTCGGTAGGCATAGAACCAGTAAGAAACAGTCAAAAGTAGCCAAATCATGGCTTCTTGTTAAGCTCTCCTCTAATATTTCTGACTTTAAATTTGGATTCTGCATTCTAATTTATTCACTTTTGCGCATTTTAGGAAACCCTCCTCCTCAAACGGCTCATCCAAACTGATGCTCAATGTGGTGTCCGACCACCCGGTCGATGTTGCATTCAGATTGCCCAGAAACCACTTGCTCCAATTCCAAGTGCCTTCTATCCACATTCAGAAATCCGTAGCGGACAACTCGTTCAGTGTCAACGCTCCGCATCTCACTATTCGCGTCGACGGTCACCCAATAGTCGCAGCTGAGAATCCTCTCATCCGGAAGCTTCAGATGGACGTCGCCATGGACATGAATCGTCGAGAATTCAAGCAGCTTCGGCTTCGAACGAACAAAGTATGGTCGTGGTCGGCGGATTCCATCAAATTTCACTTTCCCTACGGATTCAACTTTGCCGCAGCCTACGAAGAGATTGTGAATTCCGTGAAATTCATTAAAGTGGTTCACGGGAAGAAGAGGAAACCTTTCACTGCGGATTCTCCGCTGCCTTGTGACCTCCATATCGCCTTCAAGCAGTTCACCATGCAGATGGACGATGATCCCTTTGAAGTGCAACTTCAGACGAACTACGAGTTGATGGTCGATGAGGTGTACGAATGCGAACGTCGTAGGGAGATGCTCGAGAAGAAGCTCCAGGATTACGCGCAGAGGAACATCTACGTAGCCGCAGCAAAAGAAGCGGAGCTCTTTGAAGCCTTGAAGCTTCGAAATGCGAAGATCTACGTTGAGAGGGCAAGACAGCTAAGAGCTACTCGGTCTCAGCTGTTCGTCTGGGACGTGCGAGACGTGGAATTCCGTGCTTTCGCGGATTCAACGCTTCACGGAGAGAAGAACGTCGTCCGCCTGATTCAGGAATTCAATCCAGAATCGCCTCCTCCCACTCCACTGCGATTCTCCACCCTGTGGGCGCGATGCTTCGAGCTGAATATGGGCGAATCGCGCATGCAATTCCGAGATTACCCTCTACCGTATACTCAGTTCGTGGACGCCTACTTCTGGGGTCATTTGGTGGGAGCGGAGCACCTCCCCGATGGCAGTCGGTCGCTGCGAGATACCTATGTTGAGCTGCCGAAACCATGGGGCGTCTACCATATTGAGCGAAACATGTGCCCCTTGAAGTTCTACTACGATCTCGGATGCGAGATGACCGAATTCACAGCTACTTATGGACCGTGCTGGGAGCCTTGCCTGACGATGATCTCGCTCTGCTGGAATTTGGTCAACTCGCCTTCGAGGGATCCCTCTCCACCACTGCCTTTTTGGGACAAAATAAGGCTCATACTCCACGGAAGATTCTCTATGATGAGCAAGAAGTTTGTGACGTCCATGTTGGCCTCGCCTGACCCGTATAATAGCACGGAATTGGTGGAGATTTCGTGGGAGAATTTTGGATTTGATTGGACAACAGGTTGGTTTTTTATGAGGGATTTTTGAGTTTCCGCGTTAAGCATTTGGTTGCTACCCGCTCTTTGGCTTTGATTTACCTTACGACCTGCAAGAAAAAGAAAAAAGAGAAAAACAGCGATTTACAGTCGAAAAACGATTATTGAAGAAATACGGTCACTAGTTTTCCTTTTTTTTCAAAAATCCGTCGAAAATTCGCCTAATACACCCTAATCGGAGTCGCTAATTCCGAATCTGAAGTCAGTATCCGAATCTGCTAGCTCAGCTTCGAGAAATGGCACTTCTAGGAAAAGGGGACTTACTGATCGTGCCAAGACCCAGATATGGAGATTCGAAATGTTTTCGGCATTCAGGCATAATTTTGATGCTTGATTCATATTTGTATACCTCGATTCAGTTAGAAGCGTGTCAGAAATAAAGCATTCCGTTCATTTAACCAAGATAAGCAAAAAAATAACTTTTTGAACTAATGTAAGCGAGCTGACTTACGTCGCCGTCGTGTGTGGTATTTGCGGAATTTTGCGACAAAAGACGGCTTTTTTGCTTTTATCAGCTAAACTGCCGCTATCTGCTGTCTTCTGACACGCTTCTGACTAAATCGAGTTAGGCGAGCACAAATCAAGCATCAGAATCATGCAGTAAAGTCGAAAATCTATTGAATCCACATATCTGCTTCTCGGCACGATCAGTAAATCCTCAGTCCTCCGAGTGCTATTCCACGGAACTGAGCTGGTAGATTCGGATTCTGAATACAGACTCATAATCAGCGATCTGTTTTAGGTGGGATTAGACTATTAGATTATTAGGGATTTTGCGACAAAAATGGTTTTTCATCGCTTAAATCATTGTTTTCTGACACGCTTCTGACTGAATAAAATTCGGCAAAGATGAATCAAGCATCAGAATCATGCAGTAAAGTCGAAAATCTATTGAATCCACATGTCTGGTTCTCGGTACAATCAGTAAATCCTCAGTTCTTCCCATAAGACCCATTCTCCAAAGCTGAGCTGGCAGATTCGGATTCTAACTTCAGATTCAGAATCAGGGACCCAGAAAAGGGGTGATTAGACAAAATTTTAAAAGATTTAAGATGATGAATCTCAATCGAAATTTTGCAAATTTGAATTTCACTTTTCTTGTCTAAAATATTGTTTCCTTTCTTTTTTCGCACGTCTTACGGTAACTCAACGTCGAGAAGCGCGCGGCAGACCAATCTGCACTGAATCCCGAAAAAACGAATCGTATAATCGTATAATCACTGTTTGTACGTCCGTCCGGTCACTTTCACTTTTCACTTCAGGCGTATTTCGAATCACAACCGACGTGAACGCGTACATTCGGACGGCTTCAAAATACGACGATAGTCGACTGCTCCATCTCCCTGGCTTCAAATGGACCATTCAACTCGAGTGGGTCTGCATGTCCAAGCAACACGATCACCACAACGTTCTTCCATGTGCTCCCGACAAGTTGCCTGAATACTCTGCGAACGAGATCCACGATTCTTATCGGGCATTTCGGTCGTCTTATCTGAACGTTTCGCTGAATTTGGAAGTGAAAAAGTTGGAAGAGATCCCTCAGATTTTGTTATATTCAAATACGCTCAAGTGGTTGGATTACTTAAAGGTTTGTTGAATGTGTTTTGGGTTACTGTAGCAGTGGTGGTTTCAGAATACGCTTACAATTCAGAATCGACCTATCAAAAGGGGACCTCTGTTTGGGACGCCGCAGGTTAAGAAGAGCCAGTTGAGTAGGCATTATAAGTGAGTTAGTTTTCTACATATTACCGTAACCTTACAAAGGAACTTTATTGATTAAGGTGGCTGAGGTTCCCTTGTTAAGGTGAGCCATGTTATTAGGCTTATACACAATAAAATTAAGATTTCGACTTTTAAATCCGTATTTTAGGCATGTTCAAATCAACATTTCTTTGCCTAAATTCTATGTCTCCTACTGGATGTCCTTCTCATCATCTCACGGCTTCCGGGTGATCAGTAATTCAATGAATTTGACCTCATCGCTCCAACTACACATTCTCCCACACGACAAGAAGGTAACCATCCATTTTTATCGTTTTTCAAATTGACTATACGTAGGCTGACATTCGTAGACGTCCCGCCACTTCCTGGAAGGTCTCTCATGTCTCCGTCCAGATGGAAAATTGTCAAATCCACTTGTTTGGAGACGTCGCTCAACCAACAGCTTCCTCTACCGAGGACGACGACGCTGATTCGTTCTTTGTCGGTTTGGAGAGGTTAAGCTACGTGCACGAGACTTCTCCGCAGAGGAATCCGAACATGAAGCTCGAAGACCAACAACTTACCCCAAACCATCATCTTACAGTGCACGACCTTCGAGCTTCGTGGAATGTTCAGAATCGGGACACTTGTTTAGCCATCGCAGACGGCGTTCAGAAAGCCCATGTTCTGAAGAAGATTCTCAGTACGAACGCGCTGAGGAACCTCAATCTGGAGACTCTACTGGCAAGACAACATCGAAAGGAGGAGTATTCGGAGAGAAAGAATCCGCGCGATGGCGCAAGAACCTTTGTCGGTGGATTAGAAGTGGAGAGGAGTCCCGCTAGGTGAGTTCTGAGTTCCGGTTGATCGTTAGTTGCATGATTATAGTGTTAGACAACGTGCGGAAACGCTCAATTCCGGTAACCAGTCATGCAGTTTCGATGCGGAAGGGATTCTAGCGAAGCTGGTCGATGAAGCAGGAACGAAACTGGTCGCCTACAGTGAGGAGACGGTGGAGCCTTCGTCGGAGAGTCTGCATGGTGTTACGCTTTGTGATAAGAAGGATGTGATCGCTCATAACTGGCAGAGTAAGTTAAATATCGCCATATATCTTATATCGTGTCAGGACCCGGCAAATTGATATCATGTGGATTCTGCTGATTCTTGGTATTTTCATGGGATTCTGATGCTTGCTGAAGCTCTGAAGCGAGTTATGAACATTAGATCTAGACATACTACTGTAGACAGCAGTCGCTTAATGCGTCGACCACACACAGCGGCGGTTAGTGTGAGCTAAACCAACCTTGATTTTCCACTATGTCTGCCTGTATCTGTGAAATCATGACCGTAAGTGGGTAAACTATAGTCGGCTAAGACATAACAGATATCAGAATTCAAAATTACGTTTAATTTTTAAAACAATTTATGACAAATTCCATTCAACCTGACAATTTCAGTCTACAGTATACCTAGATGTAATATTCAGGCAAATGACGTAAAGCGATCAATTCCTGATTTTTTATGCGAGCATCTGAATCCCCCCATCCGAAAATGGCGGATTCACGTGGGAAATGGACTATTTATCGAGATTTGTGTTTGCAACGTTTCACACACTCAATTTCAGTCGATCTATTGAATTGTCAAGCGATTCTGAAAGGATGCGATCGTGACGGATTCGTACTCCTCACTGCAGCACGTGCAAGCGTAAAACAACTCATCCATCAACCAGTATGGCGACATGCTCAACTTCTCGCCAAGAAATCATGGTCTGCAGCGCTTTCTGGCATGCAGGTATGTCTAGCCTACTGTATATCGTACGGTATCTCTTCTTTTAGTATTTCGCCCCGCAATACTCCATCAACCAGAATCCGAATCCGAGCACCCGCGAGCGAGACGAAGTGGAACAACGTAGCAGAAAAGTAAAATGGTTAGATCGATCGGTCATCGACGAGAAGCCTTCCTCCTCCGCAGAAGACACGTCAGCGAGCGATCACATCGACGTGAATCTCGACTCCTACTTGGGTATCGGAGAAGCGGTCGGAGGCATCGTGGGAGGTGGAGGACCGCCTCTGCAGAGAGTCGTTTCTCGCTGCAGTTGTCAACTCTTCTTCTGCTACTTCAACGATGCGATTAATTTGGATTTTGAAGCGCCCGAGAATCACATCTACAATTTGCCTCTCGCCGACCGACAGAAGTCACAGCATCAGGGCGGTCCGGAATACGGTGGCGTCGTGGAGAATGTCGATTGCTTCACGCTGAAACACAATATGCTCGAAGTGAGCACTAACGCGGAGCAATATCAGATGATTCTGGACATTGTGAACAATCTAGTGTTGTTCGTGGATCCGAAGAAGAAGGAATCGGAGAAGAAACGCACGGCTGTGTGGTTTAAGTACGCGGAACAGGGATTGGTTGTTGTGAGAGGGGAGATCGAGGATCTGCAGGTAGATTTTCATGTCGAAAGACGAGGTTTAAAAGGATGGAAATATCAGAATCAGATTTCACACCTAAAACATCAAGAAATCCGTAAAAAGATCTGATTTTATATTACCAGATACTATAAGCTTTAACAATTATTGATTCCCCTTGATCCTATCCCCTTCAACTATATACTGACTGTTTCAGAGCAACCTGCGAAGCATCGTAGCACGAACGCGCGCAGCAGAACGAGAACTCTTCTTCCAGCAGAAAGTCTTCGACGAAGCTCCCGACAGCGAATTGCTGAAAAGTGAAAACGAAGAATTGCGAAGAGAGATCTTGGCTCTGAAGACGAATCAATTCCAAATGATCGACGAACTCGCGATGACCATCAGTTGCTACAAGGAGAAGGAAGTCGAGCATCTGATGGAAGAACGTCAGCAGCATTCAAACGAAGAAGAATTCCAAGTTGTCGCTCGAAGATTCGAAGTTTGCTTCGAGGATTGCGCTTGGAAGTTGACGGAGCTCGACGGACAGATTATCCTCTCTGAAATGCAAATACGCGACTTTCTCTACACGAGAACGGCAAGAATCAACAATTCCGGAGATCATCTGCTGGAAATTGGCACCGTGAAGGTTATCAATCGGCTGCCTGACGCAAAATATCTCGAGACGCTCGCTCGACTTCCTCAGCCTGCGGAGAGCTTGAAGAAACAGCCTTCAATCCGTGTTATCTGCCGGGATTTGGCTCCAGGTAAGCGTAGCTGTAATCGCTACCGCAAATACAGAGATTCGTACGTGTTTAGTGGGTGGAATCAGTGTGAAAGAGCATTTCGAAGTCAACGTTGTGCCGATGATCGCACAGACAACGTACAAGTTCTTCGATAAAATGATGTCCTTCTTCTTCCCCGGAAGGAACGTTCACGAATCGTCAAAAGATTCTGCTGTGGTGGAATCGGGTGCACCGGATGAGACGTCGAGTCAAGTGAGAGACCAGATAGTGTGCAGCGTTGCAAACGACCCATTTTAGGCCAGCAGCTCAATATCCCTGGCTAGAAGATTCCGCGGAGCGGTCAATGGATCGTTCCGCAAGTCATCCGAGCAACTTCCGACCAAAGTAGTCGGCGGCGGCCTAGCAATGCTCAGCGATATCGACAAAATGCGCGAACGAGCAGAGAAGAACATCATGTTCGTCTACATAAAAATCCCCGAAGTGCCCTTCATCGTTTCATACAAGGTGAGACTGTACCAGTCATCCGGAAATAAACTATATAAATTGCCCTTTAGGGAAACAAAGAGACAAACTTCGAAGACGTTCACCGCTTCCAGATTTTCTTCCCATTGTGTGAATACCACTACCGTAACTGGACATGGCTGGATCTCGCGCTCGCAGTGAAACAACGCTGTCGACGTGTTCTCCTGCAACAGTTCATGAAGCAGAAGTTCTTAAGAAAGAACAAGTCATCCGGTTCGGAGCTCACAAACGTGGAACCAATCGACGAGGAACAGAAGAAGAGGATAGTTTTAGGAACGGCCATCATGCCAGAGAAGAAAAAGTCGAAGAAAGGCTAATTTTCTACGGGTACGACGACTTTAATTTATTTCATGTACATATGATTGCGTTAAGTTGCCTTAGAAAGAAATGACTTGTGATAGTAGTGATCTACAGTAAAATAGAGACAGCAATAGTTTATTTCAATAGTAATAATTGTTATAATATACGATAAATCTAGGCTTGGTACGCATTAGACGTCACACGGCCGCCTGTTCCGGTCCAGTTAGTATGTACGAATGTTCCGGGGTTATCCAATAGCTCGTAGGTGTGCGCACCGAAGTAGTCCCGCATGGCCTGGAGGAGATTGGCCGAAGACATTCCTCTGGCATATCCACTCAGGAAATTGCGGGCTGCGCTGAATGCCGGTATCGGGGTGTCGATGTAACTGGCCTTCCCTACGACGTCAGCCAACGCTTCGTACGTTTCTTCGATGACATTGACGAAAAAGCTGTCCATCAGTAAGTTAGTCAGGTTGGGGTCCTTGTCGAAAGCTGCCTTGATTTTGCCGAGAAATCGAGACCGGATAATGCATCCACCTCTCCACATAAGAGCGATGGCGCCGAAGTTCAGATTCCAGTTGAATTGGCGGCTTGCTTCGGCCAGCAACATGAAACCTTGGGCGTAGCTGACGATTTTTGACGCGTACAATGCCTTAAATATTGAAAATAAAATATTCTACACTTAAAAAGAGCGAAACTAACCTTTCTGATATCTTCGATAAATGCTTTTTTATCTGTGATGACGTCTGAGACTTTCTTTGAGCGTAGTTTGAGAACTTTTGAAGCAGCGATACGTTGATCCTTGATAGATGATAAACAGCGAGCGAAAACGGATTCGGCGATGAGGGTCACAGGTTGTCCGTAGTCGAGTGCGGAGATAGCGGTCCATTTGCCCGTTCCTTTCTGACCAGCAGTGTCCTTGATCTTCGGCAAGACATGCTCGCCCTTTTCGTCCCGGAAGCGCATGATGTTTGCTGTGATTTCGATGAGGAAGGAATCCAAATCTCCTTTGTTCCACTCATCGAATACATCAGCCATTTCGTCGTGGTTCAAGCCGAGATCCAGCATAAGTTGGTAAGCTTCCGCGATCAGTTGCATGTCGCCGTACTCGATGCCGTTGTGGACCATCTTCACAAAGTGTCCGGCTCCGGCATTTCCAACCCAATCACAGCATGGCTCTCCATCCGATTTGGCGCAGATAGACTGGAAGATGTCTTTCAAATGTGGCCAAGCTTCCTGGGCACCACCGGGCATCATGGAAGGTCCGTAGCGGGCTCCTTCTTCTCCACCGCTCACACCGCTGCCGACGAAGAGGATTCCCTTCTTCTTCAATTCTTCATATCTGCGCTAAAACGGTTTTCAATTTACTACCTCAAAAAGACGGAACGCATACGTTAGAGTCGGTGTATTCGCTGTTTCCGGCATCGATGATGATATCACCAGCTTCGAGGAGAGGGACGATGTTGTCGATCATAGCTTGTACAGGTGAACCGGCTTTGACGAGAAGTAGAACACGTCTTGGTCTCTTCAGTTTCCTATAATTAAGATTTTAGAACTATAAAATACACATATTAATCACTCACTTGACCATCTCTTCCAGTGAATGAGCTCCTATGATTTTAGTTCCCTTCGCTTCGTTCGCCAAGAATTCGTCGACCTTGGAGACGGTTCTGTTGAAGGCGCAGACGGTGAATCCGTGATCGTTCATGTTCAAAATTAGGTTTTGACCCATGACAGCCAAACCGATCACTGCGATATCAGCTTCAGACATGTTTGATTCTGGAAAAACTTGATTCAAATAAATACTATCGAGGAACCATTAAGAACACGAATATGGCACGATCCTTTTAAACTACAAACTATAAGAAACCACAACCACACCAATACTTCATAATTACCGGTTGTTTCAGCATTTTTTAACGGTGCCAAATGTTGCTGCTCATATTCAAGCGCCGTATCGACATTTATGATTACAGGAGCGGGTTCAGCGGACTATCTTAAAGGCCAAGCTTGTTTGCGCCGCCGCGCAGCGCCTTCCACCAAACTTTCTTTCATCAACAACGTGAATTTAAACTCAAGCGAGATGGAAAAAGAAAAGTAAACGAGGCGCAATAATAACAAAACACGTCAGAAACTAGCAAACTGGCCTACTTCTGAGACCGCTATTAGTTCTGTAGTCCGTCGCGATGTTTTCTATTCACAGTGCAAAAAGACGTGCGCAAACGATGGCGAAACGCGAGGGAGGAGACACAACATCGCAGTTGCGTCGTCAATGCCGTCGCAGCCATCAGATAACGGACAGAGAGAGAGAAGTGAAACGAACGAAAAGTGACAGAATTGAACAGTGCACATGAGTATATACAGACTGAAGCCTTCATCTTCCGACGGTGGACGCGTGAGAAAGCTACTAATGGCGTGATCAGCTGGTGATGAAGCTTGCTTGGCGTCATTCCACAAGTGGAATTCAGAAAATATCGGAAACGTTGACAGCACATCAAATGAAAACAGTGGTTTGAAATTGATACTAAAAGCGAGAAATTCAGAGCTATTTAAAATAAAGAGCGACGGGAAGACGGAAAGAAGTGAAATCACAACGCACGGAAATAAATCGATATCAAAGATGGTAACAAAAGTGCAAAATGGAACGATTAATAGAAGAAAATGGATATAAAACGATTAAGAACAAGTCGCAAACAAAACAAAATCCCACGGTCAAGCTTCTACAAACTCCAAAACCACATCACAAGGTCACTGCTTGCATTATTCAAAAATCACTTTAACCAAAACCTAAGCTTTGAGGTCACGGCTTTCGTAATAAAAATAAGCAGTTCATGGTCAAAAAAGTGGACATGACGTAATCGGCCATGACCATACTTCATCCCATCTTATAGCGTTGTATACCTATCTATGCATACCCAACGAAGCAATAATATTCGCATAATTAAAGCTCAATCATGACAGTAATCAGCCCACAAAATTAAGCTTATGGGCATAGGCATAATACAGACAATGGGGCCCAGAACAAACACACCATATCGAGCATTCGCCAGTATGCAGAACAATGTAAAACTCAAGTCCACACTACGCTTCAAACTACAAGCTACAAACAACAGCGGTACCCAAAAATCGTGATACATATTCACAAAAAAAACTCTCGAAATCTCCCAATTTGAAACTGCAAAACGTCAGATCACTGTATACGCTCTTGCTGACTATCACGCGCTTGTTTTCATAGATCATTTTCCGCTTAAATTTTGCGTTTCTGTACAACAAATGAAGAAAAAATATCTGCACACTTGAAGCTGATTCAGGGCATAAATGATCCCGTAAAATAAATGAAACCAGACATATTTTTCAACCATATCGAGAAAACGCAACATAACTTCTGAATGGATGTATTTGGCACTCCCAAAACCCTCATAATATGAACAATTCAAGCAGGATTTATATAATAGAATCAGATTTTAAGCTTCTAGGAAAACACAGCAATTGAACAAAAAAAACGCTCATTATTCAACAAGATGGCTGATGTTTTCGCCATCCAAAAAGCGCGAAACTTTCAAAATACACTTTAGAAGGTCTTTTTAAGCAGCATGTCCGTAAAATAAACCGTAAATCGACATGATTCTCCCCGGCAAACAACATGTCCTATCAGAGAAATTAACAAAACAATCTGAAAATCTCCCAATTTGTCGCCTCCAAATTGTAAAACGTGAGACCACACGCATGCTGTTTGATGACAACTCGCTTGCTGTCTAGATTGTGACCGTTGTCATCAATTTCAGCTAATTTGCAGTGTTCTCGTCACGCTAACAAACAGAATGTAAACACATCTGAAAGTGTCAGATTTCTATTGATTCGCGATGAGCAGTGTTTACTGACTAGTTACTGTTTACAGAAGAGACTGATAGGGGTCGGGATTTTATATTCCAATTCATTTCCTAATGAAACAAGCAAATATGTATTAACCGGAATTTCAAGGGTCACAGGATTACATTTATTACGTCACATAAGTAATCGGATGGGTGTATTAAACAAAAAATTGATAGATCACTCCGTTCCCATCGCATCGATAAGCAACGCCAGTGCGT